>JAAKBH010000138.1:0-288878 GCA_019776075.1 Amaranthus palmeri
GAAGAAAATTATGTTTTCCTTATAAAATATGGTGATATCCTATGACTTTTTAGGAGGATTGAGTATTTCTATGTAATTTTTATTTATATAATCCTTTAACAAAATTAATTTGTTAAAAAGGGTTAATATAATTTGCGTAAAGTTTTTCATTTGATTTATATTCTTTAACAAATTCAAATTTTGTTATGAGAATAAAACCTTTTGATATTTAAATTTTATTTATGATCTTAAAATCCCTAGCAAAATTCCAATTTGCTAGGAGTTTAGTTGTGTGAATTAAATGAAATAAACATTCATGTTTTGTATTTTTGTCTATAAATTCCTTAACAAAATTTGATTTGTTTTAAGGGGTTGAATTTATTTATATATGTGGTTAGAATCATATGGGCGTTTGGCTTATGAATTCTACAAAAAAATATATAATAGTCGATGTGTGCAAAGATCAAGTATTTAATTCTATTATTTGAATTTATCGTTTTAATATGTGTTTGAATGGTTTTGTGTTCGATGGTGGATAAATTTACGTGTGGGATAGTAATTATATGTGGTTGAAATTGTTAAGAGATTGTGTATTAAGAATTTGGATTTATGTTGTTTTACGATTCGGTTTTTGTTATTTTCTTAGTTATGAGTTGTAAAGTGGATCTTCCTTTTCATATGAAAGGAATGGTCGAAATGCGATATTATGTTATATGGCACGAATTTCCGGACAGCCATAGCTGTCCCGGAAGTGACGCCTCATATTCCTTTAAGAGGGATGTGTTTTCGTTGTCGTTTTGTTTAATTGGCATATTAAAGTCGTTTAAACGCTTAAAATAATTAAAAATAGTAAATGGATTTTAGAAATTTTGAAAATTGGTGTCCAAGGTAATTGATGCGTTCCGGACGCAGTGGTGAAGTCGGATTTTTCATTTGGATTTTCTAAACTGTCCGAATTGACAGTTTAAGTTTCTGGTTTGAAATGAAATTTTGAGTTATTTGGAACTTGATGAAATCAATTAGAATTACTAAGTCTTATTGATATAGTGGTATAGAATGAGTTAGAGGTGAAAACACGTTCTAATACGTGTTCGTTTTGTGTGTTTGTTTGTTTAGGACCTCGATTCATAAGAGGGTGAAATTCATGTAGCATTTGAATTATCGTTGTTTGCTGTTGCTTAAAGGTACACGCTTAGACCATACATTATATGTGGTTATGCAAGTAATGTTGTTTCATTCTTGATTCAATCATTGTGACTCACATAAGGATTAGACACCTCAAATAATTTGAAAGAAGTTTAACTTGGAAATTGAGGATGGATGTTTTGGTTATCCCAATGGGTTAATATTTTTGGATTGGATTATATATTTTTGTTCCCATGGCAGTTTTGGATCATTACGGTCACCATGGGGGTATGCATACTTTAACCTCTGACGACCCGAACAGGACGGGCAACGTCTTAGGTCGGTGGTTGCCTTGGGATTAGCTCTCCCAAGTGTATTCCTCCAAATGAATTGGATTATTACTTGGACGACCCGAATAGGACGGGCAACGTTTCAAGTGGGGGTTTTGAATAAATATATACATTAGAGCCTTTGCATGCTAGGGTGAACACATTGCTTGTTTTCCACTTGTTGATATTTTGTATGTTGTCTCTGACGTGTATTGGATTGTTCTTTTGAACTTGCTTCCGTTGTCAATCGACAACTAGCAGGTTGATTGCAGGTGGGAATTGGAGTGAGGTCGAAGTTAGGATCACGTCACCCAAGACTGCGTTTCATGTAATAATAAATATAGAAGAAATAATTTACACTTGTGTAATGAAATTTAAACTAGTTTGTTTTTGTCGTTTCGTTAGTAGAGGCCGTTGGGTTCTCAAGTTGTATTATGAACTTTACAATCCTGTTGCTACCATATGCTTTAATTTTCGCTTAGTTATATTCCTTTATCAATGGAACGTTGACGATCTTGGATGGGAATCTTCCCACTAAGTGTCCAGTTGTGAACCAGATTCATATTTTTATATGATTATCCGGCTCACGCGAACCGGACCGTTACACTTTCGCTATTTACTTGTAAAGTAATAGCCGTATTTTGACTTTCGCTATTTACTTGTAAAGTAATAGCCGTATTTTGACTTTCGCTATTTACTTGTAAAGTAATAGCCGTATTTTGATTCGCTTTGAACTAAAGGTTCTTAGCCGCATTTATGTTGAAACCAAACGATCTTTTAAAAGAGTTTTGGTTTGATAAATTAATGTTTTATAAGGAGTTATTAAATGAGCAAAAGATTAAATTGGAGATGTTTGTTAATGACTAGTATATAAATGTAATAGTTTGTTAGATTACTCAACAATTCAATTGTTGACAGTCTTTGATGGGGCCTATCCCTTACGGGGGATAGATCCATTTTCAGGTTGGATCTGATGTGGAGTGATGTCTACATGTGTTATGTGATACGTGCGAGGCGAGGACTTCTTTCTGAAACACATTATGTAAATTACATTTGTATATTAAATTGTAATATTTTATAACGTTTTGTAAATAATATTCACTTATTTAATGTAAAAGTTTTAAATACTCTGATATTAGCTGTTGTGGCTATCGAGCCACAGGTCGGATTCAGCCCAGACTTTTATAAGTCTTCCGCTGTGCTTTGTAGACAGTATTATAATATTTTTTATGCCGGTTTGGGCTGTTTCAATTGGTATCAGAGCATGGTTGTTTCTGGAGTACTCGAATCCTCATATTCGAGTACAAAATTTTTGAAAAATGAATTTCGAAAATCCGAGAGAGCGCGATAGTCGAGTCTTAAGGTGTAACTTCTAAGAATCAGATGGTATTAATGTGACTATGTATTATTTGTGTGATGTGTGACATGCTTATATGTTAAAGAAATCTTGAAGTTTCCTTACGTGTTGTGAATTTTCGTTTAGTATGAGTCTTGCCGAAAGCTAAGAGTTATGTCAGGATAGTAATTTGGGGCTTCGAAGTTTGGTGAAAGGAGTTTCAAAGGATATATTAAAGTTAAGTTGGTAATGTTTTTTCGTTTAAATCTTGATTGGTGGATCTAATTGATTTCATATGAAATTTTGTGTGATTGTTTATATGTTATGTAAAAATAAAAAAATAAAAAAAAAGTTTTTAAAAGAGTTTAAAATTTTCAACTTGAAATGTATATATTTAAGTCAAGTACTCTTGAAATTGTTTTACAAAAGATATTATATATAATCGGATAACTAGCACAAGGAGTTCAGGACCAAGCCTATCGAGTACTGAGATGATGTTGTGTAAGAATGATTCAATGCAAAGAGTTCAAAAGAAGCATTTTGGAAATATTGGAAGTTATGAGTTAATTGTGTGTAGAGATTGAAAATCAATTAAGGAATAAAGAATTGGAAAAGTATTTGTGATATGTTTAATTTAATGATATTTGGATGAGAATTTCAATTAAGAAAAGTTGCGAAAAAGAAACAAGGGTTGATATTAATAGGAATGTCGTAAAGTTTATGTTGTAATAAGCCTATTGAGTGCTCTATACGTATTGAGGTAAATGTAATAAGATGGAGAATATTCTAAATGGTTTACGATATTGAAAGGGAAACTTTAAGAATTAAAAAGTTTGAACGGTTCAATTATGTCAAGCCTTATTATTGGTTATTGTGAGTTGAAGTTCATTAGTCAAATAAGAATCAAATAAAAGTTATGTGAGCCTTGTATTACATGTATGGAGAAATTTGAAGATAAATTGTATATATAAAAAAAATGAATGAAAAATGAATATTTGATCAGAAGCTTGAATTGAAACTAATTGTATTGAGGTAATCGAAAAGCTAATGATTAGGGGAAACAAAAGTGTGTGTTTATACCATGATTTGATGAGACATTAAAGGATAAAAGTTGATGGACTAAGTTGTGTAAAATTGTATTAATGGTGAACCAGATGGTCGGAATAAAAAAAAAAATCATATGAAACTGAATGGCAAGAGTATGGAAGCTATTTGGGAAAGATGTGTTTGAAACTTAAAGTATTAAGGTCATGTATTAAAGGTGGATATGAACATATTACGAGTGGAAGTTAATGATAATGATTAAATTATAAGTTATTAAAGGTTGAAAGCAGAAAGTCATCAAGAAAATTTTCTAATTTAAGATTCAAGTTGTTTGATTATGAAATATGAAATGTGTGATTTAAAGTGATACTTTTGAAGTATATTAGGGATATAAGAGTTCCTAAGTGAAGTTTTGTTGTCATTTGGAAAAACATCAAGTAATTTAGAGAATTGGATTTACAAATTGAGGATACCAAAATGGTTGAAATTATTAAAACAAGTAAAGGTTTGTTAAAAGGTATTCAAGTATGACGTAAGAGTTAATGTGGAGATTCAGTAAGTTAGTTTGACGAGAAAACAAATTTGATTTTGAAAATAAAACTATTTTTTTTTTTTTTTGAAAGGAAACTCTATCAAGATTTTCGTATATTGTCAAAATATCTTTGTTTAAAAGTTTAAAATGTTTGCTAAAATTGTTTTAAATTCTGATTATCACTTTACGATTTTATATGTGCACGTGTATATGTGCAAAAGTGTTTTGCATCATGAGTTTTGTGCATTTGAAAATTATTATGGGTCGTGATTGAATCATAAACTTTGTTTTTAGACTTGAATGGTTGCCGAATGTCGGAGTTGGGGTTTTCAGTTAAATATTGGATGACGAAGTATTTAAGGTTTATCCTTAAGTTGGGGAGAACATGAGTTTAATATGTTTTCATGTAGATTAATTTCGGGGACGAAATTATTTAAGTTGGGGAGAATGAGACAGCCCCTATTTTAGCAGCTTAATTAATACTCCCTCCTATTCAAATTAATTGTCCACTTTTCTTATTTGGTAAAGTCTCTTTACTTGTCCACTTTCTATTTTTGGCAAAACTTTTTACCTAAATACCCCCAACTACCCCAACTTATATTATTTAATAATACCCCACATACCACCTTTTCAATTATTATAATCACTTAAAATACCCCACTACCACCTTTTCAATTATTATAATCCTTTAAAATACCCCACTATCACCTTTTCAATTATTATAATCACTTAAAATACCCCACTACCACCCCACTACTATTTTTTCTTAAAATCCGGTCCAAACCCATAGTGGACAATTAATTTGAATAGGAGGGAGTAGTAATTAATTAAGTTAATTTGGGATATTAAAATTTAAGTATGTTATTTTATTGGGACTCAGGATAACATTTTATTATTTAAGGATATCAGTCGTATTAAATTAGGGATCAAAAATAAGTTATACGATGAAAATTGGATATAATATTATTTTAGAGATAATGATTTGTTGTATTAATTATTTTGACTCTTATATAAAGTTATCTTCATTTTATTTAAAGTGACGTTTTAATAAAGTAAAATTTGGAGACTATTTTATTTTACCTACGATATATATATTTTAGTTAAACGTGTTTCGCAATTTGGGTTAATATGTAAAATATGGCTGAATTTTTGGTGTAACACGTGTGAGTGTCAAAATACACTAATAACATTCCTTCATTTGACACATATGAGAGTGTCATTTTGCTGAATCATCTTTTGATTCTCTATGTCAAAGCAAAAACCCATTCTTCAATATCTACTATCACTCTTCCTCTTCTTTATTCTTTTTCAAGCTTACAAGTGATGAATAATAGATTTCTTCCTCTAAACTTTATTTACTACTGATTTCTGAAACTTGTTAATCAAATGAGTTCTAAATTTCATTAAAATCAGTATGATGAATTCCAGCTCTAATATTCCAACCATGTTTTATAGAAAGGTATTATTGTTCATTCTTTCTTAATGTTACAGAAATTTGATGGAGTATTTTTGGATAATTGAGTGGATATTTGATTATTAGTATCATTTAAGAGTATTTGGTGTTCTTTATTTCATGGAATTTAAGGGTTCTTTTATAGAGTATTTGAGTTCTCCTTGAGTTTTGATTGGAGTGGATTTAGTTTGTTTTCCATTAGTGGTTATAATTTGGGGTTTTAATTCATCTTCAAAGTTAAAAAAAACAAAGTTCATTTATATGTCTTAAAATTCCAGATTCTGTCCCCTCTGTTCTCGCCTGATTTCGAGCATCCTCTGGCCATTTCTGGGTTTTGGAATCTTCATAAGAATTGTAGAGCTCCGAGTCATGGTCGTGTGGGCACTTGAATCACCCCAAAATGAGTTCGTATGAGAGAGTTATGCCCAAAATACTAACAGTTGTCCTGTTATGATACTAATACGGGATTAATAGTTATGAAACAAAATTGGGTATTCTTTTAATCAATGTTTAAGGTTATTTATCGGGTACTTGAGATCAATTTAGGGTTATTACTCTTTCCTTGTTGGGTATTATTGTGGGTGATGTAAAAATGGAGCTTCAATCTTTATCCCTTGAATTGATGCACACATAGTGTTTGTTCAAATGCATCAATGAAGTTCTTTGGTTTTCCAATATGATTTTTGGTTGAACAATTTGCTCATTAAAGGTAATCCTACAAACACGATTATCTTTTAAAGTTAATTTACCTAATTCAAATGTCGAGTTATGTTTTATATGGTGTGATATTACTGTTATTTATATTTGAGCGAAATCGTATAATTTTTAGTGTTCGAAACATTGAAATTTGATTATGTTTGACCTTGTTTTTAATCCTTGATCAAAATTATGTTTTGTATGAGCTTTAAAATATTGTACTATGAAAATGAGTTATGATTATTGATTTTAAAGAAAATCAAGTGGTTTATTAATTCGTTTTATATTGAAATGTTCGACATTGAAACATGTTCGTTTTTGGGAATTGGCAACGGATATTTATATCCGGATTATTATGAAATCCTATAGCTTGATAATAGGTAATGGTTATTCGGATCGGTCTCGAGCCCCCGGTCCCGTTTCGTTCTTGCAAGAACCGTATTTCGGTGATGACGATCACCCGTATTCTCAGGATTTAGATCAAGCCTACTTCCTGACGGTCCATATATTCCCATGTTTTAAAGTGTTGTTATATTATTGTTTTCATATGAGTTTTGAATAAATACGTTTGGTATATAAAGTTTTGTTTGATTCGCAAATGAATTTATATGTTTCATTTGCCGTATTTTGACTTTCGCTATTTACTTGTAAAGTAATAGCCGTATTTTGACTTTCGCTATTTACTTGTAAAGTAATAGCCGTATTTTGACTTTCGCTATTTACTTGTAAAGTAATAGCCGTATTTTGATTCGCTTTGAACTAAAGGTTCTTAGCCGCATTTATGTTGAAACCAAACGATCTTTTAAAAGAGTTTTGGTTTGATAAATTAATGTTTTATAAGGAGTTATTAAATGAGCAAAAGATTAAATTGGAGATGTTTGTTAATGACTAGTATATAAATGTAATAGTTTGTTAGATTACTCAACAATTCAATTGTTGACAGTCTTTGATGGGGCCTATCCCTTACGGGGGATAGATCCATTTTCAGGTTGGATCTGATGTGGAGTGATGTCTACATGTGTTATGTGATACGTGCGAGGCGAGGACTTCTTTCTGAAACACATTATGTAAATTACATTTGTATATTAAATTGTAATATTTTATAACGTTTTGTAAATAATATTCACTTATTTAATGTAAAAGTTTTAAATACTCTGATATTAGCTGTTGTGGCTATCGAGCCACAGGTCGGATTCAGCCCAGACTTTTATAAGTCTTCCGCTGTGCTTTGTAGACAGTATTATAATATTTTTTATGCCGGTTTGGGCTGTTTCAGGCCTCTAGTCACATAAGAAGATATATAAGAGCAATTGAAGAGATAGAAGACGGTGAAGATATTGATGAGAAGTATATTGAATTGAGAAATAGATGGAGTAGAAGTTTACACGTTTGGATACCTTCCTCACCTTGCTTGTCGAAATTGTTTGTTGGTTACGTATGCATAATTTATTGTTAGTTACTGACGTGTACTGTTTGTTTCCTTGTTTATGGCTTGTCTTTGATGGCCCTGCTATGACACGTTGGTCTATGACTTTACGTTGAGCAGTAGGGGTATCATAGATAACACTTGCAGGTTTTTTGGAGTTTATTTGCATTGCATACGGGGGGATTGAGTGAGAATCTTGACACGTGCCATGTTCTAATTAATTTTGACGCCTCACGTGTTTTGAATTGTAATTGAGTATGTTTTTGGTTTGAGGCGTGCCCTCCTTTTGATGTAATTTGTTCCGCTGCAAAGATTTATTTCGTTTTATATTTCGTTAGTGTCTTGAATGACTTGTATAGCTGGTTACGTTTTTGGAAAACCCTAGTGTTTACATGGGAACCACGATCCATGCTTAGCATGTCGATAGAGGTTTTGGCGTTGATCATTCCGCCGTGATTTTTGTTACAAGGCTATTAATGCCTCTTCTCGTGATGGTTTATTGTCTGTTTGATCCTTTAGGCGCGTTAAAATTCAAGGCTGATGCTGCCGAAATTTCCGTAGAATTTTGTTTGAAAGTTTTTCTGAAAACTCTTTAATCAAACTTCAATTATCTTCTATCCTCTTTTATTTTGTTTTATATGTAACACCCGAATTTCCTCCGTTCTCTTCCAGTTTTGGTTTCGTTCAGAGGGTTGGAAATTCAGGGGTGTTACATGGCCTCTTCACCAGTTTGATGTTAAAAATACTTTTCTTCATAGACACATTGAAGAAGAGGTATATATCAGGGCTCCTCCTGGTTTCTCAAATGGGTATGAATCAGGGGAGGGATATAGATTGAAGAAGGCTCTACATGGGTTAAAACAGTCTCCGAGGGCATGGTTTGGTAGATTTACCTCAGCAATGAGGAAGTTTGGGTATACACAAAGTAACTTAGATCACACTTTGTTTCTCAAACAACAAAAGGGTCGTATTACTTGCTTGATTAATTATGTGGACAATATGATTATTACTGGAGATGGTGATGAAGAGATACGAGTTTTGAAGGAGCAGCTGTCAAGGGAATTTGAGATGAAGGATTTGGGTCACCTTAAGTATTTCTTGGGAATTGAGGTCTTGAGATCGAAGGGTGGTATTTTCATCAGTCAAAGGAAGTACATTCTTGATCTTTTGGCTAACACTGGTATGATCGATGGTCGGCTGGCTGAAACACCTATTGTCACTCATCATGGGTTACAGATGGTCGAAGGAGTAAAGCTTGCAGACAGAGAAAAATATCAGAGGATGGTTGGGAAACTCATATATCTTGCTCATACTCGGCCATATATTGCCTATGTAGTGGGAGTTGTGAGTAGGTTTATGCATCGACCACAGACACATCATATGGGAGCAATTATCAGGATCCTCAGGTATCTTAAGAGTACGAGCAGTAAAGGGGTCTTTTACAGTAAAAATGGACACTTAGAACTTCAAGCATATATAGATGCTGATTGGGCAGGTGATCGAGATGATAGAAAGTCCACATCAGGATATTTTACATTGGTAGGGGGAAACTTGGTTACATGGAAGAGAAAGAAACAAAAGGTTGTAGCTCTATCAAGTGCGGAAGCAGAGTTCAGAGGAATAGCCAAAGGAATTACAGAGATCATGTGGCTCAGGAAACTTCTAAGTGAACTATATGTCTCTCAGAGAAAAACATGTAGTCTCTTTTGTGATAATAAGGCCGCTATCAGTATTTCAGAGAATCCGATTCAACATGATCGCACCAAACATGTTGAGATTGACAGACACTTCACAAAGGAAAAGCTGGAGAAGAAGATCATTAGTCTTCCTCATGTGAAATCAGAAGATCAGCTAGCAGATATCCTCACCAAAGCAGTTTCATCTGAAGTTTTTGAGCAGACTTTATGCAAGTTAGGTATCGGAGACCCGAAGACCTAACTTGAGGGAGAGTGTAGGAAAGTATATATTATAGTAATATTCTGATTAGGAGGATTATAAGGCTGATTTCATTCCTTATATTGTTTCCTTTATTAGTGACTTATAGTTTGTATATATAGAGATCTCTGTAATTATTATTAATCAATACAATACAGTATTCAAAATCCTAAATACTTGTCTTAACCCTAATTCTGCATTATTAACTTGTTTCACTTATATCCCTACGGATTGAATTAACGCCTAGTACAAAACACTTAACAAGTGATTAAGCTAGAATCGATATCCATTCAGAACAGATTTGAATCAAATGACCCTTCTATCACTCGAAGATGAAGTACACACAAATTCAATAACACAAAGTCATTAACCTGACTCATTATGACTCTATTAGTGATAAGTCATTACACTAGGTTGTGCCTAACAACAATATGATGGCACTTACTAATATACACTTGACTATAGGCCCTATCTAAAGCCATCATTCAATCTGCAATAATCACCACTGGTGAAATTGGCTTAGGTAATAAAGTATCTCAAATATGAAATTCCTTAACCACTCTACTTCTGTAGATGCTAAGGCAAGAGCTATGAATTCAACTAACATAGTGGATTCAACTATATATGTTTGTTTCTTAGAGGACCATGATACGTCACCTTTTCCAAAAATAAACACCTAACCACTGATAGAAGAATTATCCTCTTCATTAATGATCCAACTTGCATCGGAATAACCTTCCGAAATTGGAGGTTCTCCACTATATGCAATACCATGATCCTTGGTACAGTATATTAATACCCTTCTTATTGTCATCCAATGATGGCGATCGAGTTGCTTCTAAATCTACTTAGTTTACCAACTGCCAAATCTATGTTTGCCCTTGTACAGGTTATTGCATACATCAAAGATCTAATGACCTTTGAATACTGCAATTGTGAAATTGGTTGTTCGGGATGTTTGGAAAATTTCATACGTGGTTTCATGGGAGTAGACTGGTTCCTTATCAAGCATGCTTAAGCGCTTAAGTATTTCCTCAACATAGTGAGATTGACTTAGCATGATATGGTAACCTTATCTTATGATCTTAATACCTAAGTACACATCGACCTCCCCCATATACTCCATTTGAAAGGATCTAGACAAAAAGTCTTGCCTCTTGAACTTGTACTAAACTAATACCAAAAATGTGCATGTCATCTACATATAGACAAATGATAATGCTATCACCATGCCTATAAGATTTGCTATAAATGCACTTATCGACTTGATTCAATTTGAATTCAATGGACATAATTGTTTCATGGGAGTAGGCTAACTTTCTCAATAGTCTTTAAAAATATTGTAAGTAGGCATTTTAAGTACTTTTTTGGTGGGCATTAAGTATATTGTAGCTAGCCATCAGTAGGCAAAAAGGATACAGTAAGTGGACATTCAAGTTTATTACGCTGGGTCTGAGAAATGCCTCTCAAAGAAACAGTCTCTCAGGAGACCGGCTGTTACAGATGTCAATAGATATCTTTTTATCAAAAAATCAAAAATAAGAATGCGTATATAATATTTGTAAAAAGTACAATTTTATTACATCAATAAACTATTTTAGAGGTTAACACTTTACTTCTCAAATTATAATGTACTCCCTCCATTCCCTATAGAAGTTCCCATTTGCCATTTTTGAGTGTTTTATTTGTTGTTCTCATAAAAAAAATTTCTATTTATGTCACAAATTTCAGACAAAAATAACCATATTCATACTCACTTTAATATTTTTATAATGCTTATGTACCTCACATATCATTCACTAACTTTAATTTAAAATTTTAATATTTCTTATAGTCCCTAAATATTTTCCACTAACTTTATAAAATTAATTTTTTATTAGTTCTGGTTTCCATATTTTTCCCACTAACTTTTCTCCAATCAAATTTATTATTCAATTAAATAATGTATCCACTATCTAAAATATTCTATTTTTCTTAATTCTCCTAAACATTTCTTTTGGGAACTTCATTAGGAAACGAAGGGAGTAATAAATAGCTATTTTTGTGAGACCTAAAAAAAAGGCCCATATTTTTATTTTCTCTTTAATTAGTATCAATTGGACTATTTAACCCATATATATAATGCTTCTCTCAGAGATACCATCTCACACAACAACTTGTGTTTAATAAGTTTTAAAAATATATATTAAAATTGTAAATTACACAAATACTACATAAATTTTATTATTAATTGTAGGGAAATTCCACGTGATAACCCTGAGGTTTTGTGTTTTCCACGTAGTAGCCAAAACTTTTAAAAAATCCACGTGGTAATCCTGAGGCTTACCATAATGCTCCACCGTGACCATTTTTGCAAGTAAAACGTTAGCAAACCTTAATTTCGAAGCTTAAAGGCTGTTGTACATATTTATGCGACTCTCCATTTTAAATTCCATCAATTTCAACATTTCCCCCTAAAACATAAACCCTAACTTTACTATCTTTAATCTATATGACACTGTTTTCCCCAAATTCAAATGTGATTTGAAATGGTGATTTGGATGAAAGATGTTAGAGTTAGAGTTTATATTTTGGGGGAAAAGGTTTATATTGTTGGCAGAGGCGAACCTAACTTGTAACCATGGGTAGCCTAGGCTACCCATACTTAAAAAAAAAATTTAATACTTTTTAATAAAAAAAATAATAATGATGTACTACTTTAGCTTATGTCAGAAAACTTTTGCTTTGTCTGTTTCCCACTCCCGCCTCCCGTGACTTTGTGAATAGGGCTGCTCAAAAAAACCCGACCCGCTAACCCGTTGACCCGCAACATAAATGGCGGGTCAAAATTCAAAAAAAGTAAAACACCCGGGTCGGGTACCCGACCCTCTTTAACCGGGTCGGGTCATGGGCCGATATCAAATTTTTTAGGGTACCCGATGACCCGCTTTAATAAGACATTTAAATTTTTTTTTGGGGGTTTGAAAAGAATCAAAATGTTATTTTTCTGTTCTGTCTTTCATACTACTCAAGTGATTATCGGATTTAACACTTGTTTTTGTCCAACAGTTGTTTGTCTGCCAAAAGTATGCTCCCATGAATGAGAATATTCAAGCAACTTGTGAATTGTGATTGCATACCAACTTGAAACTGTAACATCCGAGAAATTTAATCGGGAATTTAAAATAAATAAAATAATAAAATAAATTTTATAATTCGATAATGACACGTGGAGTATGGTTATTCACATGGGTGATGGAATAATAATAATAATAATAATAAGGAAAATTTGCCATGAATAATCCCAACTATCGCCCGTTGGCCACAAATAATCCCAACTATTGATTATTTCTTAATAATCCCAACTATTCCAAATGTTTGCTGAAAACGGTCCCTTGTCATTTGCAACCGGTTGCAGCAGGTAATTGCAGGTAAATTTTTTTTTCCTTTTTATTTTAATTTTCTTCATTCAAACCCATCTTCTTCTTCTTCATTCTTCATTCATCCATCTTCATTCTTCATTCAAACCCTAATTCTTCATCCTCTCCATCTTCTTCTTCTTCTTAATTTTTTTTCCTTTTTTTTTAATTTTCTTCATTCAAACCCATTTTCATTCAAAAAAAAATTAAAGATGAATTAAGAAGAAGAAGATGAAGAGCATGAAGAATTAGGGTTTGAATGAAGAATGAAGATGGATGAATGAAGAATGAAGAAGAAGAAGAAGATGGGTTTGAATGAAGAAAATTAAAAAAAAAAAAAAGAAAAAAAAAATTTACCTGCAATTACCTGCTGCAACCGGTTGCAAATGACAAGGGACCGTTTTCAGCAAACATTTGGAATAGTTGGGATTATTAAGAAATAATCAATAGTTGGGATTATTTGTGGCCAACGGGTGATAGTTGGGATTATTCATGGCAAATTTTCCTAATAATACTAATAATAATAATAATAATAATAATAATAATAATAAAGGACGAATTAAAAAGATAAAAAAAAAAGAAATTTAAAGCCCAAAACCCACACGCACAAAAAGAACCCCAAACCCATTATTTCCCATTTTCTTCTTCGTGGAACCCCAGTAAACCTTTCCTAATCTTTGAAAACCAGTAAACCAGTAAACCTCCATTTCTTTGTCTCTCTCACGTGCAAAAACCATTTCTTGCACCTTCTCACGCCATTCTCTCTGCAAACAAACGCTCCCTTCTCCTAATCTTCGAAAATAAGGTAAACAGGATCTTAAACCATCATTTTTTCTTGTATTTGATTCGAAGGTGCTGCAGATTCTTCTCCTCTTCGTGTAGTTCTTTTAAGGAAAATGATCAATTTATCCTCATTCTTGTTTATTCTGTGAAGATTGTAGCTTATTGACTCTTATTTCTCACTTTTCTTTTAATTTGAACCCTAATTTGTGTAGACATTCGAATCTCGCTTCCGTTGTCCCTAATTTCTGCCGAAAATGGGAAAGGTTTGAGTGTAGTTCGATCTTGTGCAGTTGAGCATTGAATTTAAGTCATATATCGTTTCTTTTGAACACTGTATTGTGGCGTTTCTTGGATATCATCAAACAAGAAGGTAAATCCTTCTTGATTCCATTTATCTCCTTAAATTATGCTCTTATTTTATGATTTTTGTTAGTATATTCGTAATAGCATGTATTAAACCCTAATTGTGAGTCTTGGTTGAATCTTGGACAATTTATCTAAACTAGTTATATGAGTCGTGTTAAGAAAATTAAGAAAGTGTGTTATTAGTAAGTGTCATCATCATCATCATCATCCTACCCAGTATATCCCGCACATAGAAAATCTATGGACAGGGTCTGGGGAGGGAAGGACGGCGGCAACTCATACCCGTGAAGGAGAGCACGGCCAAAGAAAGGAGTCCCCCGGCTCCGAAAAAGATAAGGAAAGGTAGAGACTAGTAAGTGTGTGATGATGATAATTTAATATTAATTGATTTTAATAGTAGATTATTTAATGTCTTGGTTTTATTAGGTTAGTGATGAATATGGTGGATTATGAGGATTATGGAGATTATTGTGAATAGCTGGAATCCTTGGTATGAGTTAGGAGTACTCTTGGTTTGGTATGAAGATAAAATGATCAAGTGAATTCGTTATTATTGTTTTGGTCATATTGGAGTCTTTTAAAGATTCTTGGATTGTAGTTTAGATGAACAAATAATTGTTAAACTGGAAGATACTAAGGGAATATATTGTGAAGTCATACGATCTTTATAGGAAGATAAGCTAGTCTAGGACATGGCTATAATAACTGATGATATGTTGGGGCTAGAATTAGTAACTTGCGTAATTCTTTGAAATTCGAGATACTAGAACAAGAGCTTGAACTAAGTCGCGGTCGTAGGAGGAGATGCATCGAGTCATATAAGCTAGATTGTAGTATCGAATGCTGTGTGCCAGTGTGTGATTTATATTTGTATGCTCCAGGAGACGACTACGCCGAGGAACCGTTCTAGTTGATTGCGGTGAATTGATCTCGGCTATCAGAAGCGTCTGATTTGGTGAGTGGTAATAGTCCCTAAAATGGGTCTGGCCAGACTATATTTTGAAAATTGTTTTATTAAAGCTGTGGATTTTATAATGTTGAGACAAATTGGTTATGGATGATTATGTTGATATTGATATGGTCAATGGATCGGGCTTACGAGCTGGTCATTGACGGAGTAGAGGGAAAACCCCTCTTACTCCCTATTTTGAGGTGAATTGTCATTCAAATATTGACTAGCCTCACCCGAGAGTGACATAGCCTTAGAGCTATGGATGTTCCTTTCAACTAGACTCCCTGTGCGCATATAGATCTAGGAAAAGGATGTTGCTTTTAAACCTATGTTTTGAATTACTATGTTTTTGTTTTGGATTGTTACTTCTCATTCAGTTTATCTGACTCCCTGCTGTTTCCCTTATTTTAGATTGTGTACAGATCGGTAGCAGACGAGATCGATGGGATAGCTGAGTTTATGAGAGAGCGCTAGAAGCTCTTGTTGATTTGGAGTGTTTGGTTATGAGTATTAGAGTGATAATTGTAGAACCTTGTAATAGAATTTACTATATAGTTTTAAGAACTTTTATATTCTTTTATAGCTTGTCGACGTGGACTTATATAGCTGTCATGATCGAGGCTCGCTGCCGATGAGGTTTTGTATATGTGAGACCCGATTTTATAGGACTATATGTTGAGTTTGACTTCATTTTGGGTTTATGAATGAGAGTCTTTCAATCTGCTGTGAGTCTGTGTTATGTGAAACTTGGTTCCATGGCAAATGTGAGGTGATCACACATGCAAAAGCGGATCATGAAGCACTACAAATGCCCATCTTGCATTAGCAGGCAGCAACAAACAAATTCGAACGCGAAATACATCGTTGTCGTTTCTGATATCGGGTACTCGGTGTTCCGACCCGATTTATCCGTGTACCCGCTAACGAACACCCCTATTTGTAAATACCCATTTCCCATTCTCTCTCCTTCCCTAATTCTCTCATTTGTTTAGCCATAGAGATGGATGATGGATTTAATTTAGGCTTTCTACTTTCTAGGCTTGTTTTTTTAGCTTTTAATGTATTTGATTTAGGTTTGTTGAATTATTGCTGTTTGTTGAACATTTTGGATTGATTTAGGGACTAGGGTTTAAGGATTTGTGGATTTGTTGAACATCTTGAATTCTTGATTCTTTAATTAAAGTAAATTTACAACTTTTGGTTGATTTGATGTGGATTTGTGGACAAAAATTTGCATGACTATGAAGAGAGTAAACGAAATTATTATTGCTAGTTTGTTTGCCAAACACGTAAGCAAAGAAAGTGAGAATAGTTCCAATCCAAATTCCCTTCTGACCCAACAAAGTAAAGTACAATTGAATAATGTTCCTTCTTCATCAACCAATCCACCTCAAAATGAAGAGCATGAAACTGAAACAACTTCCCCTATGAATATAGAGAGATTAAATGAAGTTAATGTTATGAATCTTCCACAAGACCCTGGTAAAAGAAAAAGAATGTCTGAATTTCATGTCAATGATCAAGACATTGTTAGGCAAGAATATTGTTCTAGAATACTTTGTCAACCTGAAGATCATGATTTTCTTTATACAATGTTTGGGACAAAAGGCGTCGTTTTAATCCAAAGTGGTTTGGTAAATACAAATCTTGGCTTGAATATAGTGTTTCCAAGGATGCAGCATTTTGTTTTGCTTGGTATTTGTTTAAAGATGATAATATTGGAAACGATGCTTTTGTTAATGATGGTTTTCGTGATTGGAGGAAGTCAAGATCATTTAATTTACATGTTGGTTCAAACATGAGTGCTCATCGAAATGCAATGATATCTCTTGCAAACTTCAAGAATCAAAAGTGCTCAATTTCGTTAGCTTTAAACAAGCTGTTGGATATTTAGAGCAAGTAGGACATTATCCAAGGCTTATATGTATGTACTTAAGCATAAAATAAGCAAAGACATAACAACGAACCAAAACAGAAGCTCGGGAACAAGGTGCTCGTTCGAGCATAGCCTTGCTCGTTCGAGCACTTTGTTGCTCGTTCGAGCACTTGCTCCAGGCTGGGTCAGTTTGATTCTGAAGCTTCTGTTTGATGTTTTTGGTGTTTGCTCATTCGAGCACTTTGGGAGCTCGTTCGAGCACTTAGAGATTTTCGCGTCAGAAAGTCTCTGGAATGCTGTTTTGGGTCATGCTCGTTCGAGCACATTGAAACAGTGTCTTATTTCGTGAAGCTAGGCTATGCTTCATGAAGGATTGTGTTGTTATGGACGGATGTTTAACATCACTAAAACATCCTAAATACCCGGTAACTACCAAGTATTGATTGGATGAAGACATGTGACTCTTCACACTCTATAAATAGGTGTGGGCTCATGCATTTCAAATCACTCTTTGCTACAATCATAAATTCTGTCATCTTTCTCATTTTCCCTTGATTCATAGAGGAGAGTAATTAACTTCTCTATTGTTTTCTGATTTCATTTTCTTTGAAAACACTTTGTTGTTTAGTTCAATCGATTTGTACTGATCGGTTGATGTGGTTGATTGTATCTCGTTGGGAATATCCATCATCGTAACCCAAGTACCTTTGTGGGGGATATATCACGAAAGGAAACCTTGTAGATGCCTTCAACCTTTTATCAAGATTTCCGGTGACCATTGTGTTGCAACTAATCTTCTCTACGGTGATCATCTTGTTCATGGTTCATCCTTTGAAGAAGTTCGTTGCCATATACACAAAGGAGTTTATACATAGTTTATGTTGTATAGTTGTAGTGTAATTTGTAATTTACAGCACTTTCCTTTTGTATCATTTGTAACAATTTTTTGTGATATAATTCTGTAATTATGGCAAGTGTGAAAGAACTTACTTCAAACTTTATGAAGTTGGACAAGTTCTTGGGTGTAGAATTAAGGAGATGGCAAAAGAAGATGCAAATCCTTTCTAAAGTTCATGGTCAGGGTTATGATGGTGCTAGCAACATGAAAGGTGCTATTGGTGGTCTTAAAACTTTAATCATGAATGAATGTCCATCTGCACATTATGTGCATTGTTTTGCTCACCAACTTCAGTTAACACTAGTAGCCGTTGCAAAAAAAAATTGAAGACTGTTGTTGGCTATTTGATGAAGTTCTTCCCCTTTTATTGAACTTTCTATGTGGCTCACCTAAACGAAAAGAGATTCTTCGTGAAAAACAATTAGCTCATATTGCAGAAGCTTTGTCATTCGGTGAACTCTTGACAGGTTGTGGTTTGTATCAAGAACTTAGCCTAATTAGGCCCGGTGATACTCGTTGGAGTTCTCACTTTAGAAGACTTAAGAATGTGCTTAGTATGTTTCCAGCAATCCTAGAGTCCCTTGAAAGACTTGCAGATGCTCATGCTCATGATCATTCCGATAAGGAAAAAGCTTTGTCAATCCTAAGTCTGTTAATGACATTTGATTTTGTTTTTATAGCACTGTTAGTGGGGTCTATTTTTGGGTTGACGAATTCATTGAATATGACTTTACAAAAACTGGATCAAGATATAGTTAATGCGATGAAGTTGGTTGATAGTACCAAATTGGGATTACAAAAACTACGAGATAATGGTTGGGAAACTCGAACAAAGTTATGTCATTTTTGGTTGGGCATGAAATTGATATTCCGAATATGGAAGATATATATGTCTACAGTTGAGGTTTCTTGAGTGTGATTAATCTACAGTTGTAAGAACTTGAAGATCGGTTTAGTGAAAAAAACCAAAGATTTACTTATTTATATGTCTTGCTTTCATCCTTGTGATAGATTTTCATCCTTTGACACAAGAAAATTGCTTGAACTTGCTAAATTTTATCCAAATGAATTTCCAAATGAAGATTTGATATTCTTTGAAGAATCACTTCAAAGTTTTATTGATGATGTGAGAAATGACGAGCGATTTTCAAATGTCAAGAATCTCAATGAACTTTCCATAAAGCTTGTAGAGACAAAGAAGCATGAGAGTCACCAAGATGTGTACTTGCTTTTGAAATTGGTATTGCTTCTCCACGTGGTAACAAGTGTAGAAAGATCATTTTCTGGAATAAATCATATATATAAAACAAAGTGCGTAATAGTATGGAAGATCAGTTGTTGAATGATAACTTGGTCACTTTTTTGGAGTATGATTTATTTCGAGATGTTAGTCTTGATGCAATTGTGCAACAATAATAAAATATGAGAACTCGAAGAAAACAATTGTAGTTTTATATTTTGTTATCTTGTATTTAACTATGTTAGAGTTTAATCTCACTGTAATTTGTAACTTGTAATTTAGAGCAATGATAGTTTTTTGGAATGCTCATTTTATAAACAAAAGTGTCAGCCGTAATTTATTTCAACATGTCGGTGAATCACGAATAGTGCTACCCATACTTTTGAATAGGCGTATAATAGTCTTTAAGCTTTGAAATTAAAGTTTCCAAAACTTTGATCACAGTGGAACAATTTGGTAAACCTCATATTTACCACATGCATTATTTAATAGTTTTTGATACCACGTGAAAAACCCAAACCCCAGGATTATCACGTAGAATTTGACATACTTCTACAAGACGAGATAAATTAATCAGAAAAAAGGAAAAGAAAAAGTAAAGGCAACCGTGTAGATAGAGAGAAGTGTAGTATTATTTCATAGTTTTACTGTGAAAGTAAAAAATGAGGCATGAATCAACGTAGTCATACAAAAAAGTGAACTATACAGGATATATAATTTGTAAAAGCACCTACTTCAAAAAGATAATCTGAAGGGGCATAACAACAAAAATGAATCATCAACACTGCACAAACCATATTTCCATAAACCCAGAAACATATGTTTATTTAAACACAAGCTCGGAAAAGCAGCTACTGCCTACTAGTTTGTTATCTCGGCTTTTTTAACTTGTGTTTTCGAAACACATCTCCAGAGTTTGTAGCGCGGACTTTTATCCAACAGCATTCGTAAACCCATATTATCAGCCGTTCGTTCAAACATATACCTGCAAGTTTCCGAAATAAAATTGCATACGTGGTCGAGTAAGATAAGAGAAGTATAATCATTCAATGATACCTACAAGTTTCAGCAGTAAGAGGGAGTAATATAGAAGTAGATGTAAACATGCCCATGGGTATTGTTTTCACATATTGTTGTTTTGTAACGCTGTTGGCTGAAATTGTTGATTGAATTTACCAGCTCAAATTTGCTAGCTGTTTTAAGCTAGTATTTATGCATATGTTTGGTGAAAAATAGGTCATAAGACCAAAAAAAAACCGATGAAAAAGCTACTCACTGTTGTTTTTAGACTTTGGCTTTAAGTCGGCTTTTTAGTTAATTTAAAAGACACAAATAAACCAAACACATTTTTTTTAGCTATTTGACCAATCAAAACCCAAAAGTCCATCAAAAAATCATTTACCAATGCATTCAATATTTAACGACTAATCATGTGTCTATACAAACAGCCTTACGATAGATATCAAATATTCCTTGATATATATAGAAAAACCAAAAAGATTGTATTTTTAAATAAAAAGCTGTCCAAAATTGTATTTCAAGATATCTAAAAAGCAATTAATTTATGCGGGAGTAGACAAAATCACAAGCTAATCAGAAACAACCTCTTTAATGTCAAAAATTACAATGATATGAATGCGTAAATCCATCCCCACAAACCTGCCTAGGTGAAAGCTATTAAATGACATTTGGATAATAAAACTGTTGAACCAACCACCTATATTTAAAGAACTGAAAACTTACTTGCTTTGACGTGCTCTCTTTCTCCAAAAAACGGACAGAATCCACTGAAAAACAGGAAAAACGTATGATTAAAAAATAAACATGACCTGTAAAATTATAAACAAAGTTAATAAAAATTAAACACTCTTAGAACAACAACAACAACAACAACAACAACAACAACAAAGCCTTAATTCCGACATACAGGGTCCGCTGCACGAACCAAGAATCTATTGAAAGCAATACATGCATGCAGAAAATCCAACAAAAACAGACATGTTACATAACTCACCAAAGGTAATAATAATAAAGAGAAGATGGAGTATAAAAGAAAAAGTATCCATAGAAAATGTTTATAGGATAATATGCCGGTAGCAAAACGAGCTTGTGTAGTGCCACAACCTGTGTATTGTTCAGTCCATGTCAATGCAATATGCAATCAATTGAAATCCACAATAGTTTAGATAGTTCTGTGGACATTTGCACTGAACTTTTATGGTCAAAAACTTTTGACAACTATAGTCTATATTCATATGTTGACATAAGTTTAAATAGTGTAAAAATGCGGTAACGGTTGCGATCGTGGTAACAGAACGCTGATGCGGTTATCATAACGTCTAAAATATTGGTCGAAACCATAAGACCTCCCTTAGTACGGCCCAAAACGCGGATTTTTTACACCTTCATAACACGGGAAATATGGGTTCGTTTGTTTTGAAAGCCTTTACAACGCGGCCGATGCGATGCGATGCGGCCTTGTTTTTATTCTATGGCGAATAATAATACTCATCTTAGGAGTAGTGATTTCAAAGTGTATACATCATATACCCATATAACTATGTATAAAGCAAAGCAAAATAGTTTTATGCACTTAAATTTACCTTAAACACTGCCATGAGGCAAAAGCTCCTAACAATATATGGCTTCTGAACACGCATGTTACTTGCAGGTGCCATATCTCTGCACAAATGCTGAGCAATTTCTCTAAGTAACATATATTGTGCTTTATCGGTCTGCATAGACATGATTGTCTGCCTCATTGATTCTCGATCAGCCTCAAGAGCCCGAAGTCTCAAGGAAAGCTTCTTTACATCAGGATCTCCCAAGTCTCCACGGCCAATTGATTTTGGTGTACATAAGTATTCATCACCAAACTTTCCAGCAGCTTTAGGCTCCATACAGTTATTATAAGGTGCCCCATGATGAATAGAATCAATAGTATAAACTCTATCGCACATGTCATCTTCAAAATCAGATGCACCATCTGTTTTTCTCAATTCCTCAGCTACACAATCCAACTTTTTAAAACTAGTACCAAACCTCGGGGAATCTATTGTATGATCTGGCCCCATATCTCTAGCCAAACCCAAAAGTGAAGTAGAGCTATCAGTGGAAAACCTCCGTGAATGTCTTGATTGCCTTGGAGACTGACCAATAACTACCTTCTCTGAAACATTTCTAGAGCCGAAGTCTACATTCATCTGATCACCATGAGGAATTCCTTCCATTTGGTTGATTCTGTATTCCAAATCCTTCAAATCTTGACCTCCTGGAATCTCACCAAATGGATACTTTTCAAAGTCCACATTATCATCGTCAAGTTCTAGTTGCTCTTGAGATTCATACATATCGCACCTTAGTTGAGGATAAGCACACATGGAAGAGTCAAAATCATTGGAGAAACTTGGGTTTCGACTATAATTCCCCTTCCTTCCCTCAGCCTCAAATTCCGACAGGCCATAGCTCATCATCCTATGCTTATAAGCTTGAACTTCACATGTTAGGGACTGAATGGTCTGTTCTTTTTGATATAGCACCTCCTCCAAAGCAGAAATCTCTTGAGCATCATGGGACATTTTATCCTCAGCAAAACGTTTGAACTGTCGAGCTTCCATCAAGACTTCTGCCTTCTCATTCTGCAACCTCAAAATCATGGACATGGTCTCATTAGCAGCAGAGGAAGCAGCATTTCTCTCCTCTTCCAACTCCAAACATAACTCCTGAATTGTAGCTTGCTGGCTGCCCACTGTCTCTCGCAACAATTTACATTCATTTTCAATCCCAACACGTGCAACAGGAAATATTTCAAGACCGGGGATATAGTAACGGCCACTTTTCTCAAATTCATCATATTTCCTCTTAACAGAACGTATCCAAGCCCCATTTGAGGAAGAGCTCACTGTAAGAGAACAACTACATCCACAATCACAGCATTGTTCAAGACTCTTGAAAGGGAAAGACACAATATCCTTATCCATTTTTCAGAATCTAACCAAACTTCGGAATGCATTCACACTCAATTTTGAAATTCAGCCAAATTTCCCCTCGCAAAAACCTGAATGTATAATCAATCAAAATGCTAAAGAGCTCTCTCTGACTTCACTTATCTCTGTCATTCTCCCTCCCTCATTCTCGTCAACGAATTCCTGTATCGTCGACGTTGAACTCCTATAATATCAAAATATAAGCAAAAAAATGAAAATTATTTCAACAAAATACAACATCCAAGCAAGCAAAAGTATCTATATATAACTATAAACAATAACTTAATCAGTTAAAGCTTTTAACAAGAAAAATGCACAAAAAAAATAAAATAAAATAAAAAATGGAGCTCCTAAGCCTAATAAAAAGGGTGAATAGGGAACAAAATTGACAAACTTAAAAGAAAGAACGAGGGATCAAATTACCAGTGAAAATGAAATTGTATACCTTTGAAATAATAATTTGAATTGTTACAGCTGTTTTAAGTGAAAAATATAACAGGGAGGAAAGACTTAGAAAAAAAAATAGAGGATTGCAATTCTCTATTCTCAATCCTATCGAGAGAGGGAGGGAAAGAGAGCGAGAAGCAACGGAAAATGGAAAAGCTTGTTCAAGGATTAGGAGGAAGAGAGATTTAAGAAATGATATTGAAATTGAAACTCTAGATTTATGATTTGGGAAAATGGAAAAACTTGTTCAAGGCCATCAACAAAGAAATGACAAATAGTATAAAATACTAAGATTTTAAGCTCAAATTACTAGCAATTCTCTCAAACTTAAAACAAAACCAACTCACGCCACTAACTCCAAAACAAACAGCTTAACATATAATTCAGTAAACAAAAAATGACATTTAGCAACCATCAAAAGCTATGCCCAGAAGCAGGTTATGTAATTAGTTATAAATGGGTATTTTTGATAGTCTTAGTAGTATAAAAAGAGACATAATGATGTATTAGAGTTAATGAAAAAAAATGAAATAAAACTTCTCCTCTTCTAGATTTCTTCTCCTCTCCTAAAAATGTTATCTTCTCCATCTTTCTCCCATTCACATGGTTGTTGAGTTTCAACAACCATAACATTGGTATCAAGAGCCATTCTTTCCTTGGCACTAATATTTCTCTTCCATTCTTTTTCTTTTTTTATCCTGTTGAAATATTCATTTCTTCACATTAAATACTACAATTAAATTGCCTACAACCTATTTGTGAAAAGCAATGCCATAGTCTTTTTGAGTTCTTGGAGTTTTTCCCCCAAATTAGAGATTTCTTTTAATGGTTGCAAAGATGAGGGGTGATGAGTTTTGTAAAACTATACAATTTGAAGAACCAATCATCCCACAACTTGAAGAAGCCAAACAAAAGAAGGTAATCAAATCTTTTAAAAAGATTTTGAAAGAGGAATGTTTTGATAATTGGGATAAAGGATTGTGTGAATGGTGTAATGAATCAATTCTTGATCATAATTGCCAACATAATAGTGATAATTGGGGATTTATTGTAGTATATGACGAAGGAGATGATTATGTGATTGCATTAGAAATGTCCGATAGCATGCTTGAAGTAAATACCATTCAAGAATTAGCAACGTGTGATTTTAAAATTGATACTCAAGAATCTTTATATGTTGATCATATAAATTCATGTGCAAAAAGTAAGTTGGGTTTTAAAGGCTTTGTTCATATGGATGGTGATTTGGTTAATTGTGTGATTGATGACATAAGTGAACATGATTTAGATAAAAATCATGAATGTTTTGTGGCAATTAAACCAAAAAAATTATTTCCTACATATGAGGAAATTCTTGAAGTTCATTCAATTGAAAGTTCTATTCTCCAAACTAAGAATTTGCTAGGAGATCCACATCAATGGGGTACTTTGTCAAGAGTGCAATCAAGCTTCAAGAAGGTTAAAAGAAGATATGAGATGTACAAGAAAAAGAGAAAAGTTTGGGCAGAATATACTAAAGTAGTGCTTGACCGACCTTGGTTGTTAAAAATCAAGAAACGAAAGATTTCTATGCATGTTTTTAGTTTTATTCATGAAGTGATGAATAAGTACAATAAAGATGCCTTGTTACTTGATCATTATCAACAATATGAGTCTCAAATTCACAATGTTACTACTAAAATTCAAGCAAGTGTTGGGGAAAATAGAAGTATTGTTGCTCTATTTTCAACGCAAATGATGTTGCTTGCTCATTTATTGGCAAAGAAGATTCGACTAATAATGATGTTTCAACTCTGGTGCTCGAGCTCATTTGGCATGGAGACAAATATTACCGATATTGATCTTACTTCATTTTTCAGTATTTTGGGCTTTTTTTTAAATTTGTAGTGTTTTGTTTTAGTTAAAAGTTGTCTTGTAATTTTATTTGGATTTCTTAACATAGACTTGGGGACAAGTCTTTTGAAGGGGGAAAGTATGTTATAGGTATATTTGGTAGTCAAATGTAATTAGTTATAAATGGATATTTTCGATAGTCTTAGTAGTATAAAAGGAGACATAATGATGTATTAGAGTTAATGAAAAAAAATGAAATAAAACTTCTCTTCTAGATTTCTTCTCCTCTCCTAAAAATTCTTATCTTCTCCCTCTTTTCCCATTCACATGGTTGTTGAGTTTCAACAACCATAACACAGACACCAACAGCAGAACAAAACTGCAACAAAACAGTACAGCACCATAAAACTTTCTTTTCGTTAAAAATGGACCCAAAAACTCAACCAATGATCCGACTGAAAAATAACAACCCAGCTGAGAATTTTATCAGATCCACAAATATCATTCAAACCAAATAAAATTATTCTTAAAATTGCCAAGTAATAAAATTCAGCAATAAAAACCAACTGATGTTAGACTTTAATCTTACAACTGAACCAATAACTGAAATTAGGAATTTGAAACCTAACCTTTAGATATTAGAATTAATGGAGTTTAAGAAGAAATTCATAAAACCCAAGCAATCGCAAATTGTGTGATTGAAAATCAATGAAATGGAAATCAATACAACAGCACAAAGCTTTGTTTTCATTAGAAATGTAACCCGGCAACTCAACAAATGATCCCATTAACAAATACCAACCCAAATAAGAAATTCAAATTTGCAAAGTAATAAAAATCAGCAATACAATAAACAAAAGCAATTCGACGCCTTTTGGGTTTTGTGGAAAAACTGAAACGACGAATGTCGGAAATATTGAAAAGCATATTTAAGCTACCTTGAAAAAAATGGATAACCTCCATGTATCAAACGTAACAACGAATATGCAGTGCGAATTGGGGAAAATTGCAATAACTAGCCCAGATAATAGCATTTATGAAATAAATAATGATGAATTAGGTATTAATAAATAATTATACCTGGAAGAGGAAGATTGAACTTGTTGATGGCTACCTATGGTTGAAATTGCAGATGTATAGCGAAATGCAGATGAAGAGGCGAGGAATGTATGTGATTTGTTGTTTGTTAAGGAATAACGACGAGGTCTTTTCAGTTGTGTGTTGGTTGTCTTGGTTGACGTGATGATGGTAAGACAGAGATTGATATTCAGTATTTTTGAAATGCATATGATTTGTTGGAGATGGAGGTGTTTTTCAGGAATCATTCAGTCCAACAACTAAAGCTATTTGATCCAACGAAAAATGGTCTTAAATAATCTCACTAGGCCGGTCTAACAAATCAGGTTGAGTCGGGTTCGAGTTTCAATCATATATATAAACAAGTCAGAAAACCTTGACCCAAACTCAATCCATTTAGTTCATTAGGTCGAAAATCACAACCTTGACCCAACCTGCAACAGATGAGATGACCTGATTTCGACCCACTTAATCCATTTATAATTTTTTTTGTTTTCGCTTAAGGGTTTTTAACGTTGATTAAATCTAATTTCAGGCTTTAATTTTAACTTTATGTTTTTTTTTTGTTGTTTATTTTGTATTTACTATGAAAAATAAGAAAATATTAAATGAACTAAGTTTAGCTTTTTACCTCAAAAAATAAACTAAGTTTAGCTTATACTTTTGATTTAACTCGAAATTAACACATTTAATTAACACAAAAAACTTGGACGAGATCGTCCTACGCTAAGACGAGATATGGGCCGACCCATTGTTAGGCGCGTGTACTACACGCGCACGCTTTGCCCTCTAAATTTGGGTTTTTTTTTTTGTTTTTTTTATTTTTCTGGAAAATTTTCAATTTCGACCTTAATGATATCAATTTTGACCTTAAAAGATATCAATTTCAATGTAAAGTAATACTGAAACTAGAGGTGTTCATTCGGGTGATCGGGTCGGTTTCGGACGGGTGTCATTCGGTTCGGTTGTATTTCGGATCGTTTGTGTTTCGGCTGTTTGCTATGACGGGTCACACTCGGGTCGAGTCGGTTAGTCACGGTTCGGTTAAAGATCGGTTATTTGAGCTATCGGGTTAGCATCGGTTCGGTGGCGGTTGAAGTTCGGGTCGAGTGTTAATTGGTGTCGGGTTGTCATCGGTTAATAATTGGTTCGGTTTTGTCGGGTACATATCGGGTTCGGTTTTTTAGAAAAACAGAATTCGGCTACGTATTACTAATTACTATCGATCAAAAACAAAATAGTTAAAATGCAAATCAATTAGTGATCATTATTACTTTGTTACTTTTACATGTTTGACCGAAAATTAAAAATATAAAGTTCTATAAATTTTCCTCTAGTACGATTAAAAGTAGTTTAATAAACATTGACCATTGACTATTAGCTCTAAATATATGAAATCATGTATTTATTAGATTAACTAATAAAATGATTGAATATAAGTATATCATACTTCTATCTTAAAAATTGGTTCAGATTTAAAGCAATTCGATCTAAAATTCGTTCAGATTAAGTCGGTTTTAGCCGGATCGAGTTCGGTTTCGAGCATGATTCGGGTCGGATATGACTCGGGTCGATCATTTTTAGGTTCGGGTAATCTCGGTTAACGATTATTTGTCGGTTACAAAGCTCGGTTACAGTTCGGGTTCTGATTTCCCTGTTGTCAACTGGTTCGGGTGCAACATCGGTTCGGGTATTGTCGGTTCCATAACCATGAAAACGGAAGATATTTTCGGGTCGATTTACTTTCGGTTTCGGTTCGGATTTTCGGGTCGGGTCACTTTTGAACAGCTCTAACTGAAACATATTTCAATTAAAGTAAAAATTTCAATTTGAACTTATAGGTGATCAATTGTGGCGTTAAACTGATCAATTTCTACCTAAATATTTAATGCTTTATGATTTAACTCAATTTTGAACGTATAAGTTTTAATTATCGTTTTCAAAATAAGTATTTCAAAGTCTATAAAGATATTGTATAAGTTTTAGTTCAAATTGAATAATTTAATAGTTAAATTCTGACATATAATTTGACAATCATATTTTATAATCTAACTCAATTTTGAACTTCTAATATTCAATTATCATTTTAAAAATAAGTATTCAAATTGTATAATATATTGTATAACATTTAGTTCAAATTTAATTATTGATAGTTTTATTTTCTATTCATTTGTTGTTTGAAACTCATCCATAGAATGATAGAATAACACCATTTTATATAACTTCGTTCTAAAAATTTGAAGCATAACCATATATTAGGTAGATATTACTCACTTTAACATCAAAATTGATCACTTACAGGTTCAAATTGAAACTTTTACTTTAATTGATATGTTTAAGTACTACTTTAAATTGAAATTGATATCTTTAAGGTCAAAATTGATACCTTTAAGATTAGAATTGAAAAATGCCCAGAAGATGAAAAAAGAGAGAGAAAGAATGTAAGGCACGCGAATTGGGCCGACCCACCCTTGTCTCAATTTGAGACGGTCTCGCCCAAGACCAATTGTTTAATTAAAGGGTTATACATGTTTTTTTCAGGCTTTTTTCAGGCACCTGTTAGCCGTTACGCTCATTTCTTCTTCCTTTTTTATGCTTCTTTGTTGGTCTACTCCAACCCCTTTTGGTGATAAGTAGCTACAATAGTCGGTTAAAATGTGGAAAGGGATGCTGTGAGCAAAAAAATTGAAAGGTCGAATTATTTGAAAATATTCGATAGTAGGGATTATTCACGACAAATTAGTGATAGATCAGATTATTTAGGACAATTTGCATTGATAAAATAGCTTACTCATAATTTTAACATGTTCTGACATAAATAGATGGTTAGGTGGTTACATCATCTCATAATAGTGTTATGAATAAGTTCATTTCGAAAAAGTTGTTTCTCCGGTCATCCATTAGCCAACAGCCATCAGTCATATGTCAAACACTCACGTTACTTTTACAGGTTTTATGAAATCATTATCATCATGAACGGTGTTGGAAAGGTTACATGAGTATTATTATGATGTTTTTTAGAGTACTATTATGACGTGTTGATACATACATTTATCAGAGTTACTAATGAAAATTAAATAATTTTGAATATGGTATTAGTTTAAAAATTTATGACTAAAATTAAGAGACATAAAGTTGATATTTATATCTTCATCTTCAGTTTTTTATATGCTATTTGTGCATAAGTTTTGCTTTAAAAAATTGTAACCAATAGAAATTTATTTAGTTTCATTCAAGAGTTAGATAATGACTATTAAGTTTAGATAAAGTGGGTAGATTTAGAAAAGTCATATAAAATATTGTTAAGCTTATTTTGCTAGCTAGTATAAATTATTTTTTGGTTGGAAAAATATATTTACACTTCTTCATTTTATATCAGTATTTATCAAATTAAAATGGAAGTAAATTTATAATGTTTTAATACATATACATTTGTTAGGATTACAAATAAGATTAAACAATTTGTTAATATGGTACTCCATTGTATTTAAATTTAGGGAAAAGTGTCAAAAAGTACCTAATAAATTTTTTTTTTTTCAAAAAAGTACCTAATAAATTTTTTCTTTCAAAAAAATACCTAACAAAAATTTATTTTTTCAAAAAAGAATCAACTAATGGTTGGGGTTAACTTTTCCGTTATCTTTTTTTGCTTATTTTTAAAAAGTACCTAATAAAAATTTTCTTTTCAAAAAAGTACCTGATAAAAAATATCTTTTCAAAAAAATACCTCATAAAAAATTTCTTTTCAAAAAAGTACCAAGAACACAACATAATTATCCAATACAAACACAACATAATATATTATTCTAAGAACATCATCACACATCATCCAATACAAACACAACATAAGAACATCATCCAACACAAACCTAGAGCAAGTAACGGTTGGTGTTAAGTTGACCGTGTATTAAAAAAAATTTATTAGGTACTTTTTGACACTTTCTAATAAATTTTTAACTTAACACCAACGGTTACTTGCTTTAGGTTTGTGTTGGATGATGTTCTTAGGTTGTGTTTGTATTGGATGATGTGTGAACATTTTTATGGATGATATTCTTAAAGTTATATATTATGTTGTGTTTGTATTGGATAATTATGTTGTGCTCTTGGTACTTTTTTAAAAAGAAATTTTTTATTAGGTACTTTTTAAAAATGGGCAAAAAAAGATAACGGAAAAGTTAACCCCAGCCGTTAGTTGGTACTCTTTTGAAAAAATAAATTTTTATTAGGTATTTTTTGAAAAAAAAAATTATTAGGTACTTTTTTGAAAAAAAAATTTATTAGGTACTTTTTGACACTTTTTCCTTAAATTTATTATAAAATTAAGCATTACAAATATTGATATCTTCATTTTCAGTTTGTATATACAATTTTAAAAATTTGTACATAACTATATCGTGGTAGTGAAGTAGTGATTTTAAAACCTTGAAAAAATGTAACCATGAATGTTTGTGAACAAAGTAGGTAAATTTAGACCATTCATATAAAAAAAGGTGAAGCTTATTTTGCTTATATATTTTTGGAAAAATTACCTAGAATAATCCAAACTATTCACGAGTTTTCTACAATAATCCCACTTATTGATTAACCATGAATAATTTCAACTTTGTGGGGCATTTTTCTAGAGTAAATCCGGTGATCAGATGACTTATTATAACAAGTTTCATTCTTTTTAAAAAAAGATAAATTAAAATAAAATGTCGAAAAAAATATTTAAAAAATATTCATAAAAAATTTATGATTTTTTTAATTATTTATAATTTTTTATGTAAATTTTTAAAAATATTTTCTAATTTTAAATTAATATTTAATTTATTTTTTTGGTGAATAACCTACTATATCAGGTTATCGAGTTACCCAAGTTTACTATAGGAAAATAGCCCTTAAAGTTGGGATTATTCATGGTTAATCAATAGATGGAATTATTGTAGGAAAATCATGAATAGTTTGGATTATTCTAGGTAAATTTACCTATATTTTTTTATAAATTGAATAGTTGCACTTATCCATTCACATACTTTTAAATGAGATGGTTTTACGCTGACATTATATATGTTTGTTCAAATATAAATTTTTTGTTGGAAAATTTACCAAGAATAATCCAACCTATTCGTGATTTTCCTACAATAATCCCACCTATTGATTAATCATAAATAAACCCAACTTTGAGTGGCATTTTCCTAGAATAAACCAAGTGACCGGATGACTTGCTATAGCAAGTTTTATTTTTTAAAAAAAAAGATAAATTAAAATAAAATGTCAAAAAAATGTAAAAATATGCTCAAAAAAAATTTATGATTTTTTTTTATTATTTAGAATTCTTTATGTAAAATTTATTTTTTTTTTAATTTTAAATTAATTTTCGGTTTACTTTTTTGATGAATTACCTACTATATCAGGTCATCGGGTTACCGAAGTTTACTCTAGGCAAATACCCCTTAAAGTTGGGATTATTCATGGTTAATCAATAGGTGGCATCATTGTAGGAAAATCAAGAATAAATTGGATTATTCTAGGTAAATTTTCCTTTATTGTTTTAAAGTGATCACTTTATATTGTTTTAGATCGACCAATTTCCTTAAAGTGATCACTTTATCATTTACAATCTTAAATTAGTGTCTATAATAAATGAGTGAATTATATAGACTTGTCTCATGTTGTGACGGTCTCATCCAGGACTAGTTGATCAAAAAATATTTTGAAAAAAGTGTAGCTTTGATGCTTGGACCATAATAAACTTGGTTACTTGTGGTGTATTGCAAGTAGAGTATACTTCAGGATAAACCCGATGTCCCCCATATGATGAAAAATTTAGCGGGGGCTTATATTAGTATTGTTGAGAAAAGTCTTGCGTCTAGCTACATGCTCACCCAACGACAAGTTGTTATCCTCAGTTCCACTCATGAAGCCCATGCTCAGGATTTTCTGCTAACCATCGACATTGATGGCTTGGGGCAAAAAATGAATCGTCGTCAATTTCGGTCCGTTCTATGCTATCGGCTCACTATTCCCTTGTTCCCTAAAGGTAGCTTATGTCCTAGCTGTAATACCCACAAGATGGACATTTGGGGGGATCATGTTGTTCAGTGCTCAAATGAGGTTGGCGTGAAGTTTTGGCACAATCTAGATCAAGACATGCTTGTGGATATATGCTGCAAAGCTGGGAAATCTGTTCGTAAGGAGGCACCAATAGGGTTTACTTCAATGGATGGGAAAGACCTCAGGCCATCAGATCTCGTTCTATTTAATTGGCTTCATGGCAAGGATGCTTGTATGGATGTTACTGGCAGCTCACCCTATGCTGGCACTACTGAAATCTCCCCCTGGGCCCCTGGTGCCTCTTTAGCCCATGCTGGAGATAGAAAAAGGAAGAAATACACTTTTAAGTGTGAAGAAAATGGCTATAAATTTATCCCATTTGCTTTTTCCACTTTTATGGAGTTAGGCGAGGACGCACTTAACCTACTCTCAAGGATTGCATCATTTTCCTCCAGTAATTCAAGTAGCACTAAGTCTAGATCATATATCTTTCATAGATTAGCTTTCTGTATTAAAAAAGGTGTGGGCGCTTTACTTGTTGCTCGACTCCCCACTAACTTTTGTAAATTCTTCTTCTATGATATGAATCACGTTTCATAAAAAAAAAGAAATAAGAGTAGTAATAATAATAATAATAATAATAATAATAATAATAATAATAATATGTATTCAAAAAAAAAAAAAAAAATAATAATAATAATAATAATAATAATAATAATAATAACAATAATAATAACAATAATAACAACAACAACAACAACAACAACAACAACAACAACAATAATAATAATAATAATAATAAGAAGGAAAATTTACATAGAATAATCCAATCTATTTCTGATTTTTCAACAATAATCCCACCTATTGATTAAACATGAATAAGGGGTATTTGCCTAGAGTAAACTTGGGTAATCCGATAACCTAAGGTATTCATAATAACCCGATCCGAAAAATCCGACCCGAATTATCTGGTTTCTAAAACCGGATAATTTACTCGGTTTTTGCAAACCGGATAATCCGGGTCGGGTACCCGATTTTAAAACCAGATTCTGATCCAGGTCACGAATTTTTGAAAATGGGGTATCCGGTATCTTTAATTATTATTATTATTTTTTTTCATTTTTTCGTAAATTAATGATCATTATATCTCTTTAGCTTACATTGGATTGAATATTTTGGGATATGAATTTTATAATTGTTCTTACTTAAACCCATGAACAATAATATTATTCTTTCATTTTCTTAAATAATCTTTTATGACTAATTAAGTTAAAGATTTTTAGAGAGTTTGTATTTGAATTTTATATAAAAATATATTTTAAGTGAAAATAGAGATAAACAAACATATGGTCGAACGATAAAACAACAAAAAATAAAAAATAAAAAACATTTAATAATACCGGGTATCCGGTTTTCGACCCGGTTTAAACTGATTCGGAATCGAATTGCAATTTGAGATACTAGAAAAAGCGAGTACCCAAATTTCCGATTACGGGTCGACCCGGTACCTGGTTTTGAACACCCCTACCTGCTATAGTAGGTAATTCACCAAAAAAGTAAATTGAAAATTAATTTAAAATCAGAGAAAATTTTAAAATTTTACATAAAATTTTTAAATAATAAAAAAAATTATAAATCTTTTTGAACATTTTTTAAATTATTTTTTTTTTAAAAAAACTTGCTATAGCAAGTCATTCAGTCACCGAGTTTACTCTAAGAAAACACCCCTCAAAGTAATTGGAATTATTCATGATTAATCAATAGATGAGATTATTGCACTACAAAAAAAAATGCAACTTACCGACCAAAAAAGTACCGACTACCCGAAACTGTTGACTAAATAGCTACTGAATTAGTTTTTGGTCGGAATTTTAAATTTTTTTTTTAAAAAAATTATATCTTATTTTTTCCGACTAATAATATATTAATGCTACATTAATATGACTAATAATAAATTAACAGAGTAACAACATACGAGTAATAATATATTAAACAACTAATAACAACAACAACAACAACAACAACAACAACAACAACAACAACAACAACAACAACAACAACAACAACAACAATAATAATAATAATAATAATAATAAGAGGAAGGAATTTCCGAAAAAAAAATGGAAGGAGTGCTATTATGTTATAAATTCAATAGCATAGCTTAGAGAATCAATAATTATCACTTGGCCTGTTGGTTGGAGCATTGACCTTATATCAATGAGGTTAGGGGTTTGATTCTTCCCAGCGTCATTGGTGTGTGTGTGCAAGCTGAATGTTAAGATGTGTCCACGTGGTACTTTCATTTTAGTTTTTTTTTTCTTGATCAACCAAGTGGTTGCAAACTGGTCGGAAATTTTTATTTTATTTTGTTTTTGTCATTTTGGGTTGAATTCTTAATAGTTCTTGGTGACTAAATTCCGACTACATGGGCAGTCTAAAATTTCCGACCAAATGGGTAGTCGGAAATTAGTAGGAAATTTCCGACTGTTTTCCTACTAAAATGATTTATCGACCAATCTGAGCCAACTAACCCTGAAAAGTCGAAATGTAATCGGTATAGCTCTATACCAACTAAACTCCGACTATTTCGGGTAGTCGGAAATTTGCATTTTTTTGTTGTGCTTGTAGGAAATCACGTATAGATTGGATTATTCTAGGTAATTTTTCCTAATAATAATACTAATATGAGAGATAATAATAATAATAATAATAATAATAATAATAATAATAATAATAATAATAATAATAATATGAGAGACGCTCTTAATTTAAAAAATGTAACCTTTAGTATTTGTAAGGTTGTATGTAAAAGCTTAGCATTCATTGATTAAAATTAAAATTTATAGAAGCCTATGCCTTGTAGCCTGTAGGACCGGATTTTGGAAATTGGCAATGGAGGTTTGCTATCCTTCCCATCAAGATGGGTGACCTTGGAACGGGGCAAATGGGTGACATTTCTTCTCTATGTTCGACCTTTGAACAGGCTCTTGGTCTTTTCTGTGATTGATGTGGCTTCAATGCTTTTTCCCTCAATGATGAACCCGCTATCCCTCATATGATTACAAATACACTGCTAAGTGCGAGGAAAATGGTTACAAATTCATCCCCTTTGCTTTTTTCATTTTTGGGGAGATAGGCGAAGATATCCAGAATTTCATCGTTTTCTTTGAAAAAGTCTAGTAGCACCAAGTCTAGGTCATATATTTATCAAAGACCAGCTTTTTGTAATCAAAAGGGTGTGGATGCTGAACTTATTTCTCAACTTCCCATTAATTTCTTGTAAAACTTTTTTCTATGAAATTGAAATAATAATAATAATAATAATAATAATAATAATATGAGAGACGCTCTTAATTTAAAAAAATGTAACCTTTAGTATTTGTAAGGTTGTATATAAAAGCTTAGCATTGATTAAAATTAAAAGTTAGAAGCTGTAGGACGTGTGATGCTGCACTTTGCTCATCCAGCCTGTCCCACAATCAATCTTTACTTTTCAAATTATCCGTCTTATATTTGGTGTATATTCACTATATTTAATTACAAATTACGAGTATGTCTTCTACCAATTTTAGTTTACATAAAAATTATGCAATATAATTTAAGAATTGTGAATTGGAAAGTGTAATTATGTGGAACAGAGAATAAAGAGTATACTGTATAAGCTTGTTAATAGAAAATTTAAAAATGACGCACTATAAAATTTAGTCTATATTAAACTACTACACATTTAAGAGTATTATTCGAGCTGAAAATCCTATAAGTGCAATCTTTATATTTCTTTTTACCAGAGGTATAGTATGTCAATCATTCTTTTTTTTGAGGTAATATGTCAATCTTTCTTAGATTCTAAATTATATGAGCGGAATATACTTAATATAATGATAATGATGATTTAATTACATATAAAGGAAAGGGGGTGCTTTTGTTGCCTTTTACTCCTCTCTATCTTCCAATTTGAAATATAAAAATAAGGAACAATCCCCAACAACAACCACCAACTTTACTCATTTTCATTTAAACAGTCGCGAACTTCGTTTATCCCCAACAACAGCCATCAACTTACCAAAAGTGACCTCGAAACAGCCAACTTGCCCAAATGACCGGTTGTTAGCCTTTTCTTACCTTTGACCTAAGCTTATGACCGTTGACCAAACATTAAAAAAAAAACATTTTAACTTCCTTCATCCTTACCTTTTCTTACCTTTCACCATTCACAACTCTTCATTCCAGACCACCATTGATAAATTAGAGCATTTCCAATGCTCATATTCTTCAAATCTTCTGCACTCTTGAACTTTCACCAACATTTACATGCTCTTTCCTACTGTTATCATCATTTTCATCACCATTTCCCTTAATTTTTGAAGGTAACACAGGTGGGTTATCAAGAACAAGTGGTTTCAATTGGGATAACTTTTCATTTCTTAACTTCAAAAACTCTTCTATATTGACATTTCTAATCAATTTCTTCTTCTGAATCTTCTGTCCAAACTCTAGTTCTTGCGCAAGTTTGCGTCTTTCTTTCTTGGTTAAGTTGATTTCTTCCACAACTTGTTTCCATTCTTCTGGGACTAAATTCTCGGGTTCAATTACTTGAGTTGAATTTTGATTGTTTCTAGGTTTTTGGGTAGTCTTAGAAATTGAAGAAATTGGAGGGTTCAGTTCTTGTTCAAGATATGGGTCCTCAAAAATTCCATCTTTAAAAACAAGGCAATCTCCAATTACTTGTTCTTCTTCTTCATATTCTTCATGATTTAAACTTGAGGCTGTAAATGGGAAATTTTGGGAATTGGAAGAAAAGGCAAAACAAAGAATTGAGGAAGATAAAAAACTAAACTTTTTTGAAGGGTATTTGAAGAAAGGTATGGAGAGTGGAAGAGGATAAAGAAATGGAGGAAGAAGAGTGAATGGTGAAAGGTAAGAAAAGGTAAGGATGAAGGAAGTTAATTTTTTTTTTTTAATTTTTGGTCAACGGTCATAAGCTTAGGTCAAAGGTAAGAAAAGGCTAACAACCAGTCATTTGGGCAAGTTGGCTGTTTCGAGGTCACTTTTGGTAAGTTGATGGCTGTTATTGGGGATAAACGAAGTTCGCGGCTGTTTAAATGAAAATGAGTAAAGTTGGTGGCTGTTGTTGGAGATTGTTCCTAAAAATAAATTTATCTTGTTGATTTTGTAGTTGAAGAAAAAAAATCTACAAACTAAAAATGATAAATAGATGAGATAAAAAAATTAATAAATGTAATTAAAAGGAGTTGTCTAAAGCACTTAAGATTAAAAAAATAAGTAATGAGCAATAAACTTGAAAATAAATAAAAAAGAAAATATTTCAATGACAAATAGATAAATGAGTTGTATAAGGGTGTTCAAATCAATAAAGATTTTCTTGAGAGACCGTCTTTTGAAAAAACCATTTTTAAAATTCTAGCCCAAATCTATACTTAGAGTTGTAGCAATATATATTTAGAATTGGACTGGACTTTTAAAAGCCGTCTTTACAAAAGACGGTCTCAAATAAAAATTTGTGTCAAATTAATAAATATATAATGACACAAAATTAATTTGGACATAAAATCTAATTTTAACCCAATTTAAAATACCAAATTTGAAAATGATACAATAATACAATAAAAGAAGGAGCCCACCCATCTTCTCCTTACACCATCAATTATCATCCTCTTTTCTTTTTTTTGAAAGAATCCTCACTTTTCCTTACTTACTCTATTGATTACCCCATCAAAACATAAACAATATCCAATCTAAATATCTAATATAAAGGTTTTTTTTATAAATTTTTTGATAATGATTATGACAAGTATAGGTGTTATGAAGTAATAATTTGCTTTAAGGCCCGGGTGTAAATTTGTTACAAATTAATTTTTTAAAAATCAAACTTCTATTATAAATGTAAAAATAAATGTTTTTAACCACTATATCAACTCATATACAAGGAGATATTTAGTAAATGACTGATATCTGATAGCGCGTAGTTAATTTAATAAATTAATTTGACAAACTGATTTTATAAACTGGTTTGATTAGTTGATTTTTTACACGATGTTAAAGAAAACTTGTTTAGAATTAGCTTGTACATAATAATAAACAGCTTTAACAAGCTAATTTCCAAGCACTATAATTAAATTTGACCACAGAACTATTTATTTATGTAAAATAAACTTAAATTTTTTAATAAGCTCTATTGTCAAACAACCTCTAAGTATAATATAATAATTTATTAGCTAAATTTACTAATCCTAATATTATCATTTAATAATAGCTACTTTAAGTGATGTCGGGGGCGGTTCTAGGCCCATTTCGAGTGCCCAAGCTCGCAGGGCCCCAAAAATATGAGGCCTCATATATTAATCGCATGCTTTAAATAATACTCCAATTAATAAAATTGTCATAATTGACTAGACATTGTCTTACCACACGCATTGCCCGGGTTCAATACTCACTGCATCCAAAAATTTTGAAACAAATTAATTTTAATGTGGGCCCCATGCTCTCTCCTCAAGTGAACTCTAAGCACATCAACCCAATTTTTTTCGGGATATTCCACGTGGTAACCCTGAGGTTTTGGGTTTTTCACGTGGTAACCAAAACTTTTAAAAAATCCACATGGTAACCCTGAGGTTTACCAAATTGTTCCACCGTGACTTTTTGCACATAAAAACGTTAGCAAACATTAATTTTGAAGCTATAAGACTGTTGTACGTCTATTTATTTGACTCACCATTTCAAATGTCATAAGTTTCAACCTTTTCCCCCAAGATATTAACCCTAACTCTACCATATTTTTGGATTTGGGGTAAAATATGATTTGAATGGAAAATGGTAGAGTTGGGGTTTATGTTTTGGTGGAAAATGTTGAAACGGATGACATTTGAAATGTCAAGTCACATGTATAGGCGTCCAACAGCATTAAAGCTTTAAAATTAACGTTTGCTAACATTTTTATGTGCAAAAAGGTTACGGTGGAACAATTTGGTAAACCTCGGGGTTACAATGTGGATTTTTTTAAAAGTTTTGGTTACCACGTGGAAAACCCAAAACCTCAGAGATACCACGTGGAATTTCCCATATTTTTCAATTGCATTCAATTGCCATTTCTAATTTCTGCAATTTTCTTTTTAAAACTTTATTTTTCATCATTTTCTAAAATAATCTTTCATCTTCTCTTTCTCAAGTTTTCTCAATTTTTTTTCTCAATTTTTGAAATCCCAAATGTTTTTTTTGGGGTAAACTAATAGTCTTTGAAGATGGAGTTCTTGATTCATAACAACAGTTCTATAATAAATATTTTCATAAAATCATTTTTTCAACCGTTTGAATCTAAAACTGGATTTATACATATATATATATATATATATATATATATATATATATATATATATATATATATATATATATATTTTTTTTTTTTTTTTTTTTTTTTTTTTTTTTGTCAATTAATTTGTATATATATATATATATATATATATATATATATATATATATATATATATATATATATATATATATATATATATATATATATATATATATATATATATATATATATAAAGTTAGGCAACATTCTAATTTTTGATAATTCCAAAAAGTAAGCGTGGTTTGATGATTCATTGAAGTTAGGCAGCCCATGTAATTCCAGCCCAATTACGGAAGCCAGTGAGCAGCAATTAGGAGTAGAATAGAACAGGGCAGCAACGATGAGGAAGCGAAAAAACAGTAGCCGTTAATATTTTTTAGTCTTCTTTCCCTTTTTCCTATTTTTACTTTTATAAACCCTAGTTTCTTTTCTTAATTTTTCTTAGATTAAATTTAATTTATTTCATTAAGTATTTATTTTTATGGTTTATTTTGGTTAGATTTTGTTGTTTTTATCTTTTGTTGAAATTTATTTAAAGTCTCAAGACATTTTCAAGGAGTATTGGTGATAGATTTTTATGGGTATATGTTATTGGGTCTTCAATCATCCTTATATTTTGTGGGTAACTTCTAATCATCCTTTATTTTAGTATTTTATTATTTATTTCTTGATTTAAGTTGTTTTATTTATTTCTCTATTTTTCTAGATTATTTCTTGTCATGTTCATCTTTATGTTATTTGTGCTAGAATGGTTTATTTGTTGTTGATGATTTTGTTAGTTGTGATGTGTATTAGTGAGTAGTTAGTTGGGGTCGGGGTTAGCTCAACCCTTGTGGATGGCTTGATAATGGTGAAATATTGTTTGACATTGGTTTGAATGGATATTTAGTAGAAGGGTTGCTCCATCCATTGCTTGAGGGTTGCCATGGTTGCTTAAGGGAGGCCAACGAGGGTTGGATCTCGGAGTAACCTAAACCCTTGCTCAATGAATGGAGCCGGGTGCAAAGGATCGACGAGAGTTGAACTTTGCAATCACCCCTTCAACTAAGAGTTTTCCCCTTCGCCTACGAGAGTAGGGAAGGATTGACGGATAGTGGACTTTTGTTGCCCAATTATCTTGTCTTTACTCATGAGAGTGAGAAGGATGAGATTTTTGGAGGTGATCCCAAGCCCGATCCAGAATCGGATCACTCTTTGTATTGCGTTCCGCTTCTCTCTAATCAAACTAAAGGAAATCAAAACATCTACCAAAGGATAGTCGTCACAAGTTAGCTAACCCCCATCCCATTGTTTCTTTGTTTGTTATTTCATAGTTATAGTTGTAGTCTAGCTCACCACCACTCTTTCATACATGATTCCCCAACAGCTAAAGAGGCCCTAAGTCTCGCACTCATCTCCTTGTGGATCGACCCCCTACTTGCCACTACACTTGTGTAGTTTTAGTAAGGGTAATTATAAATTTTGTTTGATTAGAGGCTTTAACGATGACCAAAAAGCCATCTATCATTGAGGTTTATTCATTCCATTGTTGGATTTTTGTTTTGGGTTAGATGAAGATTTTGATAATTGGTGAAGAATATGATAAAATTTCCATTGAAGGATTCCATATATATAGGTTAAATTAGGTTGATTTTGTATACAAACATTTTAGGTTAATCTTGTTTTCTGGAATTGTTATTCAATGTTATTCAATGTCTTGAATGTTCTTCAATGTTTACAATTTTCTGGAAATGTTCTTCAATATTATTCAATGTCTTGATTCCAAAGTAATTTTCGATTTTGAATGCTAGTGAATCTCGATGTAATTTCGATTTTGTAATTTATTATACAGATTCATGCTCATCCTTTTCATTCCTTCCTACGGTTTTTATTGTTCAGATAGTTCATAGTTCATAGCTTTCATTCATCCATGGCATAGATCTGTATGTGATGAACATTAAACGAAATGGAAAAAAAAATGGAGTAAAGGCTGCGGTTTCTAGAACCGCAGCAAATAGAGTGTTGGTCATTTGTTGCTATTGCATAGGCCGCGGTTCAAAACCGCAGCATATAGTGTCAAAATCCTATTTTTTTCCACTAGTGTTTACCTACTTTTGTTCTTTATCTGTTCTACATCTTTCAAAAGATGGAAGAACAGAGAGATAAAAGTTCATTATCAATATTTTTGAAGCAAAATTGATTTGGTTAATTAATAGATAATTCTTGTCATATTTATATTAAAAACGAGTAAAAAAAGAGTGAAGGCATAACATTTGAAATCAAATAACTTTTTAAGATGAAAAAGTTATGATCCTTGTAAAGGATACACTTAGATCACTTTTACATTAGTGTTTGATACCCTCTATATCTCACCTAATTTGCATTAATTGTTAATTTATAATTGTTTTATTGATTTTCTATTATTTTTATTTTGAAATGAATTTCAACTTTTTTTTTTTAATTTCAACCACATATTTAAATTCTTTTTTATTTTCTTTTCATTTAATATCACATTTTCACAATTTTTCATACTATTTCTTTAAAAAATCATTCCTTTACTCTTTGATTCATTCTCAATTGGACATAGAGAATATTCCCTAATCTTTTATGAAGGGCTTTGCAACACCTGACTCCTATTAGACTACCGGTGACTACTAACTACCCATGGTAGCCATAAAATAAGGTGCATCTTCTTTTCAAGGGAGCCCATTTAGTAAGAGCTCCACAGTAAGTGTGTTTAGTGTGGAGCAATTTTAAAATGAGTGATCGGGTCTTACGATATACTTCCTTTGTCCCTTTCATTTAGCATTATCAGCACTCTTGTATGAGACTGTCTCACCATGAGAGATACAATATAATTATTACAATAATGATCTATTACAAATATGTGTTACAAGATATTTCTGAATTATTTGTGATCTTTTTGTATATGGCTTTGAACTTTTGTTTAATCAACAAGAGGACGATAAAGATATAATTGCGACAATCAAAGAAGTCACTCGGAAACTTGATAAGAGTAGAAGGCGTTCATACATTTTCCTATTGTGATATGTATTCCGCAAAGGTGCTTGCAATGTGATACAATCTACACAACAAAATTCTAGCACAAAGGAACAATATATACATGTGTTGTAATGAATTAAGAACTTTGATGATATTTAGAGTTGATTACTCTCTCAATGTTATCTCAAAAAAGGAAGAACAAGAATGAGAGTATTCTTAAGAGAGAAATCTGATTTGATATAAAGATGGGATTGATTGTCCCTTGGCATGCATCCTCTATATATAAAGCAATGCATTAAACAATACCTCCGCTTGAAACAAAAGTGTTTTTACCATGCAAGGATTATGAATCTAAGTAACTTGATTCATAAAAACAAACCAATCATAATTAACTTCCAACCAGAAGTTAATTCAACAATAATAGTGTTTTGATCGAAACAACACTAAGAAACAAAACCGGATAAAACAAACAAAAATCGTGAAAAATGACAAAGGACTAACTACGAGTTGTAGCCCAAACATGGAGTTGGCGTAGCCTATAAAGCTGAGTCGGCTCTATATTTTGCCCAAATTTATTACTTAAGTAACCAGGCCATATTTAATTCGACTTATAATTGTTCCATTAATTTTCATATTCTTGCGGAAGATCCACTTGCAACCAATAGGTTTACAAGTCAGTGGGAGATCTACTAATACCCAAATACTATTCCCTATGATGGATTGCATCTCATCATATATCGCCTCTTTCCAAAAGGCATTATCTTTTGATGCCATAACATCAATAAAAGTCAATGGATCTCCTTTCACATTAAACAAATATAGAACACTAGATGATATTTTATCTTTAGTTCCTTCAGCAAAATATACATTGAAATATGATCCAAAGCTCTTCACTTTTCGTTGTGCCTAACTCCTTATATGAATAATTTCAACATTCTCTTCATTATCTTCTAGTTGTTGTTTTGCTTGAACACCTAGATGGGGTTCTTTTTTATCATTATTAATATTTTATTCGATACTAATTTGTAGATTCTTTTGTCTACTCAATGATGTATCTATTCTCATCATAAATGGCCTCTCTAGACTCAATGATAAGTGTATCGATATGTAGTCATTTTGTTCTATTACATATAACTTATAAGTTTTGCAATTTGGAGCATAGCCTATAACGTTGCATTCCAAACCTCATTCACTAAGTTTCTTTCTTTTGTTGACGGGCACTCTTACTATGACCCTACAACTTCAAACTTTAAGATAAGTTTGGTTTTCTTTTGTACCAAAGTTCATAAGGAGTTTTATTATTGGTTCTTATAGGAACTCGGTTAAGAATGTGACATGCCGTTACTATTGCTTCACCCCCAAAATCCTTCACTCAAACCGGAGTAGGATAACATGGTATTCACCAACCCTTGAAGAGTTCAATTCTTCCTTTCCGCCACACTATTGTATTGTGATACGTTATTGGTGGTAGTTTCATGAATTATACCCATAGATTGGAATTAGAAAGAATCATAATATTCTCCTCCCTTATGGGCCTTATGGGTCCTTAATCTTTTAAGATAACATCCAACTTGTAAAGTTGTAATTCAACTTCATTTTTATATATCTTAAAAGAATCAAGTGCTTATCTTTTGCATGTAATAAGTAAACATAACAAAAATTGAAATAATCATCAATAGAAGTAATCACATGCATCTTATTGCCTAATGATTGTTTACTATGAAAATCACATAAATCACTATATACCAAATCGAAAATTTTAGATTTTCTTACACTTTTAAATGGTGCTCTAGTGATTTTATTCAGAATGCATGTTTTACAATTATGAGATTGTTGTGGACAATAAAGAATTAAACCATGCTTAGACATAAAAAAGAAACTTTTTCAAAATTCACATGTTCCAATCTTAGATGTCAAAGAAAATACAAATCATGAAATATATTACTAGGAACGTCAACATTACATACATAGTTTTTACATACAAGAGAAAGCTTAAATAAATTACAAAGTAAATAAACACGTCCAATTTGCTTTAGGAATAATACATCTATAGGCTTCAAATACTAATTTGTAGCCCAAGAAATTCAATATGGAACCCAGAAAAGATTCGTATAGGTTTTGGGAGCGTAGTATATATCTCTTAAAACTAAGAGATTCCCGAAGTAAACATAAGGTCTATGCCCTCTTCTATAGATCTTGATAGAAGAATTGTTCCCCATGTAGTGGGACTCTCCATCTTTGTTGCCATATACATGTGTCGTAGCCCGTGAATCGATAAACCAAGACATAGGATTATCCTACTGTAATAGTCTGAGTTAAAGTGAACCAGATATTCAGATGTAAATATGAATTCAAGGTTACACATCAAACATTCAAGTTAAATCGGGGATCGACGACGTCGTTCTAGTGACAAAGAAATAATTAAATATGACAACAATAATAATAAGTCACCGGAAGTCTTAACATGTTTTTATATATGTCGTACGTGAATGAAATTTATTAAGACTAACTCAAATTAATTTAATATATGTAACACCCTGATATTTTGAAACGATTAGTTCCGATATTGTTAAGTGTTAAAAGTTATATTATTTTTATTCCTCTTTACGTATAATTTTATTACGTTTATTAAATAATATTTAATATTTAGTGAATATTTAATTTATGAGTTAATATCTACACTTATAAAATTTTATTAATATTTTGTAGGATTTTTCATTAAAAGTAGAGTTGGACGAAATGAGAAAATTGGAGCCGAACGAAGAATAACGTTATTCGCGAAGTATTTGACGCGTCAGTTTTGAAATGGGCATATCTCACTCATACGGACTCCAAATTAGACGTTTTTTGAGGCTACGGACATCTACTCGAAAAGATCTACAACTTTGTGGTTATGACCAGAAGCTAAATCCATCTGTATCAATGGTAATACAGAGAAGAAGTCGGCTGTAATTATTAAAGTTTACAAGTGGAAGATAAAATGTTAATTGAAGAAGACAATTTCAATTAAAACACTCTTGTTGATTTGGTTGAAGCATGGCCACTTATCTCAAGCAATTAATACCCAGCTCAACTTTTTGACCTTTATAGTACTAATCTACTCAATTAGCACCTAAACCGACATAGCACACTTGGTTGAAATGTGTACAAGTGGTGTAGTTGGCAAGGGATCAAATCCCATTGGATGCAAGTTGGAATTGTTTTGTCTTTTGCTTCTTTTTACCTCTATAAATAGAGGATTTATCATCCCACAAAAGGGATCATTCTCATGTAACAAATACTCTCATATAGAGAGATAGAAAAATATTTTTAGTTTTGTATTATAAAATTATTTACTTAATGAGTTTTTCTTATTCTCTTTTCTTTATCATGTTTAATTTAGAGTAAATTATTTTGTAGTAATATGTATTAATGTCTTGGCATATTATTTTTATGAGATTTGAAATCGGTCTTTAACTTATACAACTTTGTTATTGAGTATTTATGTAAACTTGTTTTTAATCTCTAAATTTATATAAGATTAGTTTTGTTGGGTACACTTAATTATTCTTGTATAAGTTAATGTTTTAAAATTAATTAAACTTTGTTTAGTTAGTTTTATTAAAGAAACAACTAGTAATAATAACTGCATCTAGTTTTATTATTAGAGTTTACATGATATTAAATTTAGTTGGGTTATAGGGTATCTTCTTAATTAAATTTAATGGTTGGTGAAGTTTTCCAAAAATTAAAGCAGTCAATTCATTAAAACCGGATTAATGAACACTAGGGCTTTACTATCTTGGGTACAAATAGTGAGCTAATATAAAAGGGTTGACAGGGGGTTTACGAGGGTACTATAAATCCTACAGCCGCCTATTCATATAAAAGTTGTAATTAATCAATGATTAAAAATAATCTTGCCAATGACTAAAATACATGTTACTACTACTTTCTCTTATTGATTTACTCTTATTTACTTTACATATTTTACTTTTAAGCTTATTTTCTTTTTAAGTTTTAAGTAGTGTAATCAAAACTCATTTTCCCCCCATCTTTTTACTTTGCATATTTTCTAAATATTTTAGAAGTATCTTTAAAATTAGTAATCACAATCTCTGTGGGTTCGACCCCTACTTACCACTTACTATATATTTAGGAAGTTGTAATAGGGTAAAATATAATTTAAATTTGTGCGCGTACGACAGCGTCCTACAAATTTTTGGCGCCGTTGCCGGGGATTGTGTCAAAATTACTATTAAAGTTACTTCTTAATTTATTTTATTATCTGTTACTATTTTCTTTTATATTTTTCAAATCAATTAATCCAAAAGCATAAGGGTATAGTTTATGAAACTAAGAGACGGAAAGGTGATTGGCAAAGAATCAGAAGAAGAGGAACTCATATTTTCGCTTGAAGAATTTTTCAACCTAGCTACTTCATCTGGTGAGATTGTTCTTAATTATTTTAATATGGCTAATCAATCTTTGAAGGAGCTTGCAGCTCCAACTTTTGATAATCAACCTTTATGTATTGTGTTTCCTGAAATTACTACTCCTTTTAAATTACACTCAGGATTTATTCAATTATTACCTGTATTTCGTGGTTTACCTGGTGAAGATCCTCATCGTCACTTAAAAGAATTTCATGTTGTTTGTAGTACAATGAAACCTGAAAATATAGAAGAGGATATAATTAAATTACGTGCTTTTCCATTTAGTTTGCAAGATTCTGCTAAGGATTGGTTGTATTATTTATCACCTGGATCTATTACTACTTGGACTGACATACAATCGTTATTCTTAGAAAAATATTTTCCAGCTTCTAGAGTTGCGTCCATAAGAAAAGAAATTTGTGGAATTCGTCAATTTTCTAGTGAAACTTTATATGAATATTGGGAACGTTTTAAAAGATTATGTGCTAGCTGTCCTAATCATCAAATTCCTGAACAACTCTTAATTCAATATTTTTATGAAGGACTTATTCCTAATGAACGTGCTATGATAGATGCCGCTAGTGGTGGTGCTCTAGTAGATAAAACCCCTCAAGAAGCACGAAATTTAATAGCTAATATGGCTGGTAATACTCAATCATTTTTCACAAGACAAGAAAATGTTAAAAAAGTGGATATGAGTAATTCTAGTTCAGTTGAGAAACAATTATCTACTTTAACAAACATAGTTGATAAACTAGTTCAAAATAATTTAACTGCTCAAGTAAAATCTTGTGGTATATGTTTAAATTACGGGCATGCGACTGATGCATGTCCAACTTTAAAAGAAGATGAGCATGTTAATGTTGTTGGTGGATTTCCTGGACAACCACAAAGAAAATATAATCCTTATTCAAACACATATAATGAAGGATGGAAAGACCACCCTAATTTTAGATGGGGGAACCAAAATGTCCAACCGTTTAGTCAAAACAACCCTCAAAGTTTTAGTCAAAATTTTAATCAACAACAACCTCCACAAAACCAATCTCAAGGTATGACCTTAGAAGATATGGTAAAATCTCTTGCTTCTAGTTCTTTAAATTTTCAAAAAGAGACTAAGTCCAGTATACAAAATTTAGAAAATCAAGTTGGACAATTAGCTAAGGATATAAATAATTTACAAGTGCAAATTAGTAATAAGTTACCCTCCCAACCATTAAATCCTAGAGAAAATGTTAGTGCGATAACTTTAAGAAGTGGGAAGGAGCTTTCTGATATTACTAAAAAGTCTCTAGATTTTGAAAAGGAATTAGTAGTTGACCATAATAAGAAGGATGAAAAAATTGATGCTACTAAGGACGATGAAAAGAGTGAAAATGAATTGGATGTTAATTCTAAAGAGATAAGGAATTCTAAAAATAAACAATTTAAAATGAAAGAAAATGAAAGATTTAAAAATTTATCTAACTCTTCTATTGATGCTACTGAAATTAGACCCCCTTTTCCTGAAAGATTAAGAAAAGTTGATAAAAGGGTGGAACTTGATAAAGAGTTATTGAATATTTTTAAGAAAGTAGAGATTAATCTTCCTTTATTAGATGCAATTAAGCAAGTACCTCGATATGCCAAATTTTTAAAAGACTTATGCACTAATAAAAGGAAATTAAAAGGTAATGAAAGAATCATATGTAGTGAAAATGTTTCTGCTGTGATTCAAAGAAAACTCCCACCAAAACAGAAAGATCCTGGAATTTTTGCAATTCCATGTACTATTGGAAATTCTATGATTGATAAATGCATGTTAGATTTAGGATCATCAATTAATGTCATGCCTAAGTCATTATACACCTCTTTAGATCTTGGACCTTTACAACCGACTGGAATTACAGTTCAATTAGCTGATAGGTCAATTGTTTATCCTGAAGGTGTAATAGAAGATGTGTTAGTTAAAGTTAAAGATTTGGTGTTTCCAGCAGATTTTTATGTACTTCAAATGGAAGATGATTATTGCCAATTATCTAATTTATCTCCTATATTATTAGGAAGACCATTCATGAGAACTGCTAAAACCATAATAGATGTACACAATGGTATACTATCCATGGAGTTTGATGGTGATAAAATATTCTTTAATATCTATGAGGCTATGAAACACCCATACAATGAAATTACTTCTGTTTGTGCTATTGATGTCATGGATTCATATATTGAGGATATAAGTGAGTATGATTCATATGAAGGTTTATATGCATCTTTATGTTATGGATTAAAAGAGATAGCTACTGGTTTAAACATTCTTGCTTATGATGAGGATTATCATGAAAACCTTTCGTGGTTAGATTCTTCAATTTCTAGAAATCATTCACTATTAGAACAAGTTAAACCATCTGAAGAATTTTCTCCTAAGTTAGATTTCAAGCTATTACAGAATCATCTTAAATATATTTATTTGGAAAAAGTAGTGAATCCTAATAGAAAAGATTGGAGTTATAGACTTGGAGATGCACTATGGGCTTATAGAACAGCATATAAGACACCAATTGGTATGTCACCTTATAGACTAGTTTTTGGTAAATCTTGTCATCTCCCAGTAGAATTAGAACATAAAGCATTTTGGGCCATTAAGAAGTGTAACTTAGACTTACCTAGTGCAGGAATACATAGGAAACTACAAATTCAAGAATTAGAAGAAATAAGAAATGAAGCCTATGAAAATGCAATGATTTATAAAGAAAAGTCTAAATTATATCATGATAAGATGTTAGTTAAAAAAGATTTCCATGTTGGAGACAAAGTTCTACTTTACCAATCTAGATTAAGATTGTTTCCAGGAAAATTAAGGTCCAGATGGATGGGACCTTATGAAGTTACTAATGTTTATGATCATGGTGCAGTAGAAATTAAAGATTTACAGGATGGAAAGATTTTCAAAGTAAATGGGCATCGACTCAAGCTATTTTATGAAGGATTTGATTGTGGCTGGATTGATGTTCAAAATTTAAAGATGCCAACTTATGAAGTCTAGCCATAGACAATTAAATAGAGGCGCTGCTTGGGAGGCAACCCAAGGGAAGTATTTTAACGTATTTAATTTCTATTTTTATATTCAGTATTATGTCTGTTTAAATTAATCTTTCAAGTTTGTTTCTTTTCATAAAAAATACATTAAAAAAATGGATTACATTAAGGATAATGTAAGATTTAAGTGTGGGGGGAGGTATATACATAAAAATCAAAATTCTCAAAAAAAAAAAAAAAAAAAAAAAGTAGTATTATAATAGTATGACTTATAGACTTTTAAAAAAAATTAATTATAAAGAATATTTATATCTTTCTATATTATTTTAGTTCACCTACATCATATTTGTTATAAGTATTCCTTGGTTTCAATTTACTAATATTTAATGTTATGCTACTTGTATTCTAAAATAAACAAAAAATATTTATGTGTCACACATACTATGAAGTTTTTACTCGTTTACTACGATATTTATGTTGAAAGGATCTCTTCCAATTAACACCATAATCCAATACTTGAATGATGAAGAGGATGAAAAGTGAAGTGAGAAAAAAAATGTTATGAAAAAAAAATGAAATGAAGAAAAAGTATATACCTTGAGAAACCGATGTGAAAAACAAGGAAAACCTTGTGCCAATAGGTCAAAAATCAATCTCATAAATATATCCTATTGGTAGATCATGGCTCAAGAGGGGCATAAGTAGGTCCAAAAAGGACAATGTATAAATTATGAACGGAGAAGTTCAAAACGAAAAGAAAATATGGTGTTATTGAATATCGAAGAGTGATCAACCAATGGATTTCTAGTACCATGTAATTACTTGGTTTAAAAATTGTGATGTCATGAGAATTAAAAGATCGGATATTGCAAGTTTAAAGATGCATAACATTTTCTATTAGTTTGTTGAATATTTACGGGTTTCAATAGGAATATATGATTATGTGTGAATTTGGTAATATAGCTAGATATTATGTTTCTAATTAAGAAAAATACTTTTGAAATCAGTCATACCTTTATAAAAAGATATTTTTGGAAGAAAATTTTGAGATTTTGTGGGTATATCTTCTGTAAACCCTCACGAGATCATAACTCGTCCACTAGGGGTAACCTAGGGGTTTAAATGGCTTGTTGCATATGCTAAATGCAAATTCGATAATGGTTAATATTACTAAATACTTAATTTGATCGAGGACGATCAAAGGATAAGTGTGGGGGAATTTGTTAAGTGTTAAAAGTTATATTATTTTTATTCCTCTTTACGTATAATTTTATTACGTTTATTAAATAATATTTAATATTTAGTGAATATTTAATTTATGAGTTAATATCTACACTTATAAAATTTTATTAATATTTTGTAGGATTTTTCATTAAAAGTAGAGTTGGACGAAATGAGAAAATTGGAGCCGAACGAAGAATAACGTTATTCGCGAAGTATTTGACGCGTCAGTTTTGAAATGGGCATATCTCACTCATACGGACTCCAAATTAGACGTTTTTTGAGGCTACGGACATCTACTCGAAAAGATCTACAACTTTGTGGTTATGACCAGAAGCTAAATCCATCTGTATCAATGGTAATACAGAGAAGAAGTCGGCTGTAATTATTAAAGTTTACAAGTGGAAGATAAAATGTTAATTGAAGAAGACAATTTCAATTAAAACACTCTTGTTGATTTGGTTGAAGCATGGCCACTTATCTCAAGCAATTAATACCCAGCTCAACTTTTTGACCTTTATAGTACTAATCTACTCAATTAGCACCTAAACCGACATAGCACACTTGGTTGAAATGTGTACAAGTGGTGTAGTTGGCAAGGGATCAAATCCCATTGGATGCAAGTTGGAATTGTTTTGTCTTTTGCTTCTTTTTACCTCTATAAATAGAGGATTTATCATCCCACAAAAGGGATCATTCTCATGTAACAAATACTCTCATATAGAGAGATAGAAAAATATTTTTAGTTTTGTATTATAAAATTATTTACTTAATGAGTTTTTCTTATTCTCTTTTCTTTATCATGTTTAATTTAGAGTAAATTATTTTGTAGTAATATGTATTAATGTCTTGGCATATTATTTTTATGAGATTTGAAATCGGTCTTTAACTTATACAACTTTGTTATTGAGTATTTATGTAAACTTGTTTTTAATCTCTAAATTTATATAAGATTAGTTTTGTTGGGTACACTTAATTATTCTTGTATAAGTTAATGTTTTAAAATTAATTAAACTTTGTTTAGTTAGTTTTATTAAAGAAACAACTAGTAATAATAACTGCATCTAGTTTTATTATTAGAGTTTACATGATATTAAATTTAGTTGGGTTATAGGGTATCTTCTTAATTAAATTTAATGGTTGGTGAAGTTTTCCAAAAATTAAAGCAGTCAATTCATTAAAACCGGATTAATGAACACTAGGGCTTTACTATCTTGGGTACAAATAGTGAGCTAATATAAAAGGGTTGACAGGGGGTTTACGAGGGTACTATAAATCCTACAGCCGCCTATTCATATAAAAGTTGTAATTAATCAATGATTAAAAATAATCTTGCCAATGACTAAAATACATGTTACTACTACTTTCTCTTATTGATTTACTCTTATTTACTTTACATATTTTACTTTTAAGCTTATTTTCTTTTTAAGTTTTAAGTAGTGTAATCAAAACTCATTTTCCCCCCATCTTTTTACTTTGCATATTTTCTAAATATTTTAGAAGTATCTTTAAAATTAGTAATCACAATCTCTGTGGGTTCGACCCCTACTTACCACTTACTATATATTTAGGAAGTTGTAATAGGGTAAAATATAATTTAAATTTGTGCGCGTACGACAGCGTCCTACAGATATATTTAATAAAAATTTCTAGTATTTCATGTTTTATTAATAGCTTATGTTTAGAAATGGGCTTTGGACATGCTTTGAACAAACTTTTAAAACCTTGAAACTTTTGGGCCCAAACACCTTAAACTCTCTTAATTCAATTTAACAAAAAGAAAATAAAAAAGGGTGAGAAGTCCAAAAGGGCCGTGTAACACCCCTGAATTTCTATCCCTCTGAACGGAACCAAAATCGAAAGAGAACGGGGGAAATTCGGGTGTTACATTTAAAACAAAATAAAAGAAAGTAAAAAGATAAATAAAGTTTGATTAAAGAGGTTTCAAAAAAACTTTCAAACAAAATTCTACGAAAATTTCGGCAGCATCTGCCTTGAATTTTAACGCACCAAAAGAATCAAACAAACAATAAATCATCATGAGAAGAGGCATTAATAGCCTTGTAAAAAAAAATCACGGCGGAATGATCATCGCCAAAACCTCTGTCGACATGCTAAGCATGGATCGTGGTTCCCATGTAAACTCATTAGGTCTCCTCTTAAGATCTGCGTAGGACTTTTGTCGATCCTGGGCTGCCTTAAGTCTTTCTCGAATCATTTTTACTTGATCGGTCATCTCCTCTAACAAAGCCGGGTCTAGGGTGACAGCTTCACTGAAATGATCCCAACATACTGGATTTCGACAACGAGGACCATATAAAGCCTCGAAAGGTGCCATCTGAATGCTTGCCTGGTAACTATTGTATATGAAAATTCAACCATATCTAGGCACACCCCAAGATCCCTGCCTATCCAAGGCTACGACTCGCAACATATCTTCAAGAGTCCTATTAGTGCGCTCGGTCTGGCCATCGGTAGCAGGGTGAAAAGATGTGCTCCTTAGAAATTCAGTACCCAGAGCTGCCTAGAAAGCTTCCCAAAATTTTGACACATACCTAGTATCACGATCAGAAACTATAGACCTAGGGACACCATGGTATCTCACAACATTCTTAAGGTAAGCTCGAGCCAACTGATCCATACTCCATTGATTATTCATCGGAATGAACCTCGCACTCTTGGTGAGTCTATCCACAATCACCTATAACGTGTCGTTTCCCGACCTAGTCCTCGGTAAACCCAAAACAAAGTCCATGAAGATGTCATCCCATTTTCATACAGGAATATCCAAGGGTTGGAGTAAACCTGCAAGCCTCTTATGCTCACTCTTTACTTTCTAACATGTTAGACACTTGGAAACAAACTCAGCAATATCTCTTTTCATCCCAGACCACCAGAATGTTTGCTTCAGATCTTGATACATTTTATCTCCTCCCGGGTGGACGGAATACATCGAACTATGAGCCCCTGTTAAGATTTTATCCTTGAGCTCTGTACAAGAAGAAGGTACACACCATCGACCCTTGTACCGAATGCTACCATCCTCGAATATTGTGAATCCTTCAGCTTTTCCTTCTTTAACCTGCTCCCTCGTTTTCTCTAATAAGGAGTGACCCAATTGTTTTGTTAAAATTTCTTCGAAAATTGAGGGTCGGATGGATAAGGCTGCTAATCTGGACTTAAGCTCTCCATGCTGCACAATCTTGAGATTTAATTTCTCTATGTCTCTTTGTAATCCTCTAGGAATAGTCAAGGGAGATATAGAATGATTTGTCTTTCTACTCAGAGCATCAGCTACCACGTTCGCTCTACCCTCATGGTAATCAACTCCACGTCATAGTCATTAATCAACTCAAGCCATCTTCGTTGCCTCATGTTCAAATTCTGTTTTGTATACAAGTATCGCAAGCTCTAATGATCAGTGTAAATCTTGCACTTCACTCCATACAAGTAATGTCTCCAAATTTTCAGAGCAAAGACAATGGCTGCTAGCTGTAGATCGTGAGTCGGGTAATTAACTTCATGTGGTTTCAGTTGTCTGGATGCATAAGCAATAACCTTTCTTTCCTGCATTAACACACACCCTAACCCATTTTTTTCGATGCATCACTTTACACAAGGTATTCAGATGTGCTGTCCGAAAGAGTTAATACTGGTGCGGTAGTCAGTCTCTCCTTCAACGTTTGAAAGGCTACTTCACAATCCTCAGTCCACTCATACTTCTTGTCTTTCTTCATCAGGTTGGTCATGGGGCGAGCGATCTTTAAGAAATCCTTCACAAATCTCCTATAGTAACCAGCTAAACCCAAAAAGCTCCTTACTTCAGTCACATTCTTTGGTGCAGGCTAATCTCTCACTGCCTCAATCTTAGCTGGATCGACGGAAACTCCCTCTTTGGAAATAAAATGACCCAAGAATGACACTTTTTCAAGCCATAAGTCACACTTAGGAAACTTGGCATATAACTGATTCTCACGAAGTATATGCAATACAATCCTTAAGTGTTGTCAATAAAGACAACCACGAAATTGTCGAGGCACCTGATTCATCATGCACATAAAGCTGCAGGTGCATTTGTCAGCCCAAAAGGCATCACTGTGAGCTCAAATTGCCCATATCGAGTCCTAAAAGCTGTTTTTTGGAATACCACGCTCCGCAATCCTCAGCTGATAATAACTAGACCTCAAATCAATTTTGGAAAATAACTCTGCTCCCCTAAGTTGGTCAAACAAATTATCAATTCTCGGAAGAGGGTATTTGTTCTTCACGGTTATCTTATTCAGTTCTCGATAATCAATGCATAACCTTATACTCCCATCCTTCTTACGAACAAACAAGACAGGTGCTCCCCAAGGCGAAACACTCGGTCGAATATATCCCTTCTCTAATAACTCTTCAACTTGCTTTTTAAGTTCCTCCATTTCAGCTGGTGCCAACCTATATGGTGCTTTCGATATGGGTCCCGCCCCTGGTACTAGGTCTATGGTGAACTCAACAGCTCTAACATATGGCATTCCTGGTATCTCCTCTGGAAAAACATCGAGGAACTCGTTTACAACTAGCACTGATTCGGGAGTCAATATCTCGTCTTCTATCTAACGCACATGGCATAGGTAACTTGGCAATCCCTTCCTCAATAGGGTTTTCATCTTCAGAGGCGATACCATCTTTTTTTGCATCCCAGAATTAACCTTACAATACTTAATTTTCTTTCCCTTGGGTCCCACAAGCCTGACTTCTTGCTTCTCACATTCAACAATTGCTTTAAACCGACCCAACCAGTCCATCCCAAGAATAATGTCTAAGTCACACATCTTTAACTCATATAGGTCACTAGGAAAAATGGTCCCCCTGATGGTCAAAGGAACACTCTTATAAACTCTAGTGCATTGATACAACTCTCCTAAAAGAACTGCTGCAAAGAAGGTTTGGGATCCTTTAATCCTAACTTTTCGATTATTGATGCAGATACAAAAGAATTTGATGCTCCAGTATCAAATAACACGTTGACAGGCACAGAGTTCACAAGAAACGTACATGTCACCACATCCTTTGCATTCTCTGCTTCCCTTGTGCTGATGGCGGTTAATCTCCTAGGTGTTGATTGAGTAGAAGGCGCACATGTCCCCGCACTTCCAGTATTTCGACCATTAGACTCTCCGGGTTTATAGCTGCTTGGATTAGACCGAGATTCGTTTCCGTTCTTTGGCTGATATAGGTTTTGACCACGGTAGTCACTCCCATTCCTCTGATTCCCAAAATTCTTTTGTTTAACATTCTGTTGTCCCCTAGTTTGTTGATTCGGACGCCCATGTTTGGCATAACATTCGAAGCCACGATGCCCTAGCTTGCCACAAAAATTACATTCTACCAAGTTCCCATCACAATCCTTTCCTAGGTGGTTGTTCGGACACCTGCGACAGAGGAAATCTTTCTCTACCATTACGGTCTCCACTCTTCCACTACAAAAAAAGTTGCAGCTACCCTCGCTTAAAAATGCATTTAGGCACACTTATATGTGAGGCTGATAGATTTAGCCACGCTTAAAAAAGCGAGGTCTCTGCTTGTGTGGGTAAATTTTAGGCACGCTTAATAAGCGTGGCTAAAATAGCTCTTTGTCACGCTTATAAGAGTAGCTGGTAGTACCTGTAGCCACGCTTATAAGTGTTGAATACTATCCTCACTTAATAAGCAAGGCTAAATGAATTCACAGTCAATTGTTTTGCTCTTGTTTTTACACACAAAATAAGTGTGGCTAATAAGTATAACTAACATTTTTTATTAATTATTATTATTATTATTATTATTATTATTATTATTATTATTATTATTATTATTATTATTATTATTATTATTATTATTATTATTATTATTATTATTATTATTATTATCCTTATCATTATTATTTTGTCAAAAAAATTTCAATTAATACTAAAACCAAAATAGTTACAATCAGCATTACAATAATGTCACAGACAGCGTTACAATATAAGAGCTAATTATGCGTTACTCGCTATCTAGAAAAACTAAACCAGACCAAAACACTAGGGTCCCCGGCCAATACAGTAAAAATTAAAAAAGTCTGATCTAAAACAGAAGCAACAAGAAATGCAGTCCGTGGGCAAACACTAAAACAAACTTGAGGTAGACACATCTGGTGCTGCACTATTGCTGGATTCATATGGGGAGGCTGCTGAAGCTGCACTATTGCTCTTGATGCCTAAAAACAGAAGATGCCACAACATGAAGTAAGTATATATAATACTCTTGTTCATTGACTATAAGACCTATATGCTTAACAGAAATCACAACATGAAGTAGTATATATAGTACTCTTGTTCATGTAATAGTTCCAATCCACATACCATCCTCAAAGACCAATAATAGACCTCAAACATTCATGGATGACACAACATCAATATGATGATGAAATGGAAAGCTTACATTCAAGCTCGATGATTGAGCTTCCAAAATACAGCATAGCTCAGAGTAGTTCAATCTGACAATGATCTGGTGTGCTTCGTGTGTGCAGAGGTGTGTGCAGAAGCAAGGACAAATAAGTCAGACTAACAAACCATTAGCAAACTATTCAGAAAAACTTTAGAGACCCTTAGCTAAACTCACATGTACTTTTAGAGCTGAAGGATTTTCATATCGGACTTAACCCTTAGAGCTATCTATCCATCCATCTAAATCTCTCTCTTTTATTAAAGACATAAACACAAACAAAAACCAAGCCATCCTATCCTATCCATATCCATAGCCAACAAAGTCTTACAAGCGATACCTCTCTTACGCCAACTCAAGCTCACGAAGAACCTTTTCCTTCCTTTCTTTTCTTACGCCACTAAGTCTACAAAGAGGCCACATCTTCTTCCATAACTCCTTTCCAACAACAACTCAAACATGAACCCCTCTCATTCACTTGTCTGACCTAAACACACTCTACAAAGAAATCACCATCTCTTGACACCATCTAAACCTAAAAACACACTCTCAAAACCTCATATATCTAAACTCTTATGTGAAGTTTAGTGCTAAGCATGTATCAGATGATTAGTCACGCCCAATGCTACATCATTCCAACACTCAATAACCTATTTAACAAGATCACACCGAATATCAGTTAACCCCTACAAAATAAAATATAAGCACAAAACTGATGGAGCTGGTTTCCATGAAACACTTACGGATGAATATTGATAATACATTTTGGCATATCATACTACAAATTGCCAACAAACCACCGATCACAAGACAAAAGAGATGGCCCCGGAATCTATCATTCTCAGTAAACCACCCAACAAAAATGAATGAGAGGGGTGTTAATACGTTTTCTCCATTTCCATTTTTAAAAATCCTAGTAATTATGGAATCTATAAAAAGAATAAAGTGGTCATCAGTCATCACCAATAAAATCACACTGAATAAATAATCAAGTGAAAATAAACACATTCCGAACTAAACAATGAGCAAACCTGAGACAGCCTCTATTTTAGCGACTTAATTAATAGTAATTAATTAAGTTAATTTAGGTACTAAATTTTAAGTATGTTATTTAATTGGGCCCTGAATAAAATTTTATATTTTAAGGATATCAGTCGTATTAAAATTGGGACAGAAATAAGTTATACGACAAAAATAAGATAAAAAGTAAAATTTGTCATGGTTAGACACATAAACATATGAGGTGTCAAACCTTTAGTAAAAAAATCAGGTTACTCATCTTCATTTCTTTGAAAATAAATAAAGAAAGAGTAAGAGAATGAAGCTTGCATCCTCTATCAAACCTCAACACCATTACCCATCATTACCACCACCATCGTGCCTCCACACACGCCGCCGAGCGCCATCTTTACCGCCACTGTCCCACCACTTAATTTTTGGTGAAGTTTCATACTTTGTTGTTGATTCTAAAGCTAGGGTATTATCAATTTGGGGTTTTTGAGTTGAATTTCAATTGGGTGTATAGAATCAAGTTAGGGTTTCTGATTTGGGATAAAAATTAGTGAATTGAAGTTCCATCGGAAGATGATGAAGTTGAACATTGAGAAGGTGATTCATCCATGGTTTTCAAGATGCTTATATGTCATGTTCTAATGGATAATTGCTCATAAAAGAGGTAAGATACAATCAATAAAGCTTTTAAAGATTGATTTTGAGTAATTTATTTTATGTATCAAATTTATTTGATCTATGACTATGATTTTGATTCAAACTATTGTTTATTGTTGAAAATCTGATTTATTATGCTTTGAGTTTGTAATAACTAAGTTATTGTCAAGATTGTTGAATTTAAACTTCATGTTGAACTTTGGGTGATTATGATCTTGTTTTTGGGTTAAAGTTTGAGTATCAACTAGATTTATTTAAGTGATTTTGATTATAATATCAAGTTAGGTTTCTAGTATAAAAATCGAGTTTCTTATCAAGTTTTGGGTTCTTGTTGAATGTTGATTCATGTTCATAGTTGAAAGAAAAGTGCTAGTTATTAAGCAAGTTTCTGTCCAGTTATGTTTGACTGTTTTTGGAATAGTTAGAATCGTTTTTTGATCCTGGTGTCTTCATGAGACTTGTAGATCTTCGAGTCGCGGTCGCATAGACACTTAAATCACCTCTATACGAGTTCGTATGAGAGAGTTATGGTCAAAATAGTGAAATGGTACAGGCTGTCACGGAATTCAATCATTAGTTTTATGTTTTGCCATTTTCGGGGTAGCTCTTATTATTTATGGGCTTTAATGTCTTCATAAGAATTGTAGATCTCTGAGTTAGGTTCGCATAGACACTTGAATCGTCTCTATACGAGTTTGTATGAGGAAGTTATGACCAAAATACTACCAAGTGTCCTGATATGGTACTAATACTTGAATTTTAATGTGGGATTGGATGCTATGAAACAAATTGGGTATTTGAGATCAAATTATGGTTATTATTCTTTCTTTATTGATAATTGTTGAGTTATAGTTCTTATTTGATTAATAAGGGTGTTTGGTTCATGTATAGATTTGAGAACATAAATATCAATTGGGTATTGATTAGTTGATGTTAATTAGATATAATTTAAGTTGAAGTTTGGGATTTAACATCTGTGTAAAATTCGTTAAACTCCATGGATAGTAACTCAAGTTCTTACTTGTTGAAGGTTGATGAATTGATTGATATTTTAATTATTGAATGCTAATCTTAGCGTGGAAAGGTAATCCTACAAACACTATTATCTTTTAAAGTTAATTTAATTATTTCGATGTTCAAGTTATGTTTTATAAGGTGTGGTATTATTGCTATTTATAATTGAGCAAAATCGTATATTTTTGGTGTTCGAAACTTTGGAATTTGACTTTGTTTGACTTGTCTTTTAATCCTTGATCAAAATTATGTTTTGTATGTTCATAACTTTATAAACACGAGCTTTAAAATATTGTACTATGAAAATTAATTATGATTATTGATTTTAAAGAAAATCAATTGAATTATTGATTCGTTTTATATTGAAATGTTTGACATTAAAAATGTCCGTTTTTGGGAATTGGCAACGGATATTTATATCCGGATTATTGTGAAATCCTATAGCTTGATAATAGGTACTCGTTATTCGGATCGGTCTCGAGCCCCCGATCCCGTTTCGTTCTTGCAAGAACCGTATTTCGGTGATGACGATCACCCGTATTCTCAGGATTTAGATCAAGCCTACTTCCTGACGGTCCATATATTCCCACGTTTTTAATTGCTGTTATATTATTGTTTTAATATGAGTTTTGTATAAATACGTTTTAATTATAAAGTTTTGTTTGTTTCGCAAATGAATTCATATGTTCATTTGTCGTATTTTGAGTTCGCTATTTACTTGTAAAGTAATAGCCGTATTTTAATTTTCGCTATTAACTTGTAAAGTTATAGCCGTGTTTTGATTCGCTATGAACTAAAGGTTCTTAGCCGTATTTTTGTCGATGTCAAACGGACTTTTAAAAGAAATTTGGTTTGATAAATTAATGTTTTATAAGGAGTTACTAAATGAGTAAAAGATTTAATTGGAGATGTTTGTTAATGACTAGTATATAAATGTAATAGTTTGTTGATTACTCAACAATTCAATTGTTGACAGTCCTTGATGGGGCCTATTCCTTACGGGGGATAGATCCATTTTCAGGTTAACTCTGCTGTGGAGATGATGTTTGCTTGTGTTATGTGCGTGGCGAGGACTTCTTTTTGAAAATCATCATGTAAATCAAATATTTGTAAATTAAATTGTAATATTTTATAACGTTTTGTAAATTGTATTCACTTATTTAAATGTAAATTATATAAAAATACTCTGATATTGGTTTGTTGTGGCTATTCAGCCACAGGTCAGATTCAGCCCAGACTTCTGTAAGTCTTCCGCTGTGCGTTGTAAACAGTATTATATTACTGTTTATGCCGGTTTGGCCTGTTTCAAAACCTAACTTGTCAATAAATTAGACTCAATAGACTCCAAGTTATCTTGGTTCAATCCAATATAACATAATTCGCAAGCTAATTCGCTTTCTAATTTCACATTCATTCAGATGACCCAAAAAATAGCCCAAAACCAAACATAATTAGCATTTAGATTAGTGAGTCATGCGACAAAATTAATAATTGAACCAGCAGAAGCAAAAAAAAAACAAATATGCTATTAACCATGAAACGAAATTAACAAAAAAAAATTTTAATCAACTAAATACCTGTGTTGGTCATTAACTTCAATGGGTTTAAGTTCCTTAGCTCGCGTTAAAAAATCTGCAGCTCAATACAAATAAAAAATAAATAAAATAAATAAAATCAACAAGAATAGTAAACCAATAATAGAACAAAAAGAGAAGAATGTATTACGGCGACGAAAAGAAAGACGATGATAATGGTTAGAATGAGAAGAACCCTTTTCGTCAGATTTTAAGGCTAATAACCCTTTCAAAAACGTGGTAGAGATAGTGTTAGAAGTACTTCTAGAAAACCCTTATGAATTTTCAAAAACTAAAACAAAATCAACATCTACAGAAATCAAAAACGATATGAAAAGCAAAAGAAAAAGATGAACATACCTGAAGGCAGAAAATCACAATAGAAGAGAAGGGATTGAAGAGATAGGAATAAAGATGAAGATTGAGTAGATTGAGAGTGAAAAACGGCGCCCTCCTCCCTAACCCTAAGAAAGTTTGAGAGTGAAAAAGGGCAAAATGAAATGAGTAGTTTAAAAGACCCCTTTTGAATTTTCATTCTTTCAATAACATTTAGCCTCACTTATTTAGAGTGCCTAATTTTATTATATATTTTTTACTTTAAAGTTAGCCACGCTTATTAACTATGGCTGACTTTATAAATTTTTTTTATTAAATTAACATTTAGCCACGCTTGTAAAGTATGGCTGCATTGTTAACATACAATAAATTAATTTAAGTTACCTTTTAGCCATGCTTATAAGTGAGACTAAAATTGTCACACTTAATAAGCGTGACTAAATACAACAAGTGTGCCTAATTACAAAATAACTTGCCTCACTTATTTAAACATGGCTATATAAGTGTGGCTAGCTGCAACTTTTTTTGTAGTGTTCTTTTGATCGTTGAACCCCCTATGGTGCGACATTCCATTTCTTTCGAAGCTTGAAAAGCCTATGTGTTTCTTATTCTGCTGGGGAGGGTGTTGCTGCTGAAAATTGTCCTTTCTTTTGTCCCCACTATTGACTCCACTTGAGCAACTCATTGGTAAATCGCATCCAAAGTGGTGTACCGGTCACTATCAACATGCACTTGAATATCATTGCTCAGCCCCAGTTCAAAACGTTGCATCCTCTGCTCCTCGGAAGGGACGTCATCAGGGTTAATATTTCACGTACTCCATGAACTTCTTATAGTATTCATCAACCATTAAATCACCCATCTCGAGCTTTGAAAATTCATTGGACTTTTGGTTTCTGACATGAGGTGGGTAAAATTTTTCCCGAAACACCCTTTTGAACTCCTTCCATTCCAACGGCTCCTGAGGAGCACTCATCAAGTTATATCTGGCATTGGACCACCAGTAATCAGCTTCTTGTAGGTAGAAAGCAGCTTGGTCGACTCTTAGATGATCAGGGCATTGCATCACGTTGACAATCTTATCAAATTCCCGTAACCAGTTCTCTAAAATTGTGGGTTTTCCAACTCTTGCGAACGCAGGAGGTTTTTTTTTTTTTTTTTTTTTTTTTTTTTTTTTTTTTTGTGAGATGCTCTTGCTCCTGGAGGTCGCCGTCTCAACGTCGGGGGCAGACCTATATCTCCTTTCCTCGGCTAGTCTATGACTCGTTCTCGTAAGGCTTTGATCGCCGAGCGTCTCCTTAAACGTTGACTAGAAAATGGAGGCATTTCCCTCCAATCAAAAGTTTCACAAACGAAATATGTTCACGATTCGCTAAGATAATAGCGCATCGCCAAAAGCACACCTTGTATACTAATTCCAACCAGGCATACATACTTGTTATGCATGAAATTCAACCTTATCTTGAAATGACTAGTCATTAAGTGAACTAAAAAAAATGAACTAATAAGCTTATCTAAATGATATTGACATAAACTATTAACCAATAAAACATACGACTAATATAAGGTTGGATGTTATATAACCATCCATATGAAGATTAGTACGATAACTCGTAGCTTAACTAGGCTTTACATAAAAAAAATATAGCCTTTTACGCAACCCAAAACTTGCAACATTTACTCCTACAACCATAATTCATTCTTAAACTTACAACTAATAGTATGCCAATTGTTAAGTCACAACAAATCCATTACAAAATTCATTACAATCATCGCAAATATCGTAAACATAAACAGTAAATTTTATGTGCAGTAATAATCAAAACGCATGCGTGTAAAAATGCACCTAACCCATATCTACACATACTCTCAAAACAGTTTAACTTTGAAAACAAAAAGAATAAGTATTAAAGAAAACACAAAGCGTTTAGGAAAGATAGGAACCACTGGCTTTGGTACCACCTGTAACACCCCTGAATTTCCATCCCTCTGAACGGAACCAAAACCGAAAGAGAACGGGGGAAATTCGGGTGTTACATTTAAAACAAAATAAAAGAAAGTAAAAAGATAAATAAAGTTTGATTAAAGAGGTTTCAGAAAAACTTTCAAACAAAATTCTACGAAAATTTCGGCAGCATCTGCCTTGAATTTTAACGCACCAAAAGAATCAAACAAACAATAAATCATCATGAGAAGAGGCATTAATAGCCTTGTAAAAAAAATCACGGCGGAATGATCATCGCCAAAACCTCTGTCGACATGCTAAGCATGGATCGTGGTTCCCATGTAAACACTTGGGTTTTCCAAAAACATAACCAACTATACAAGCCATTCAAGATACTATAACGAAATATAAAACGAAATAAATCTTTGCAGCGGAACGAATTACATCAAAAAGAGGGCACGCGCCTCAAGCCAAAAACATACGCAATTGCAATTCAAAAAAATAGTTAGAAAATGGCACGCGTCAAGGTTCTCACTCAGATCCCCCCGTATGCAATGCAAAGAAAACTCCAAAAACCTGCAAGTGCTATCTATGAGACCCCCACTGCTCAACGTAAGGTCATAGACCAGCGTGTCATAGCAGGGCCATCAAAGATAAGCCATCAACAAGGAAACAAACAGTACACGTCAGTAACTAACCATAAATTATGTAAATGTAACCATTAATCGATTTCAACAAAACAAAGTGAGGTGGACACCCCAAGGTGTAAGCATCTACTCCATCTATTTCTCAATTCTATATACTTCTCAATATCTTCACCGTTTTCCATCTCTTCATTACTTTCATATATCCTCTTATGTGACTAGAGGCCACCATATTGGGGTTTGCAAGACCCACATGGTAACACCTCAGCCAAGGACGGTGACGGCCATGCCGGAGCCCAATGGCAAAGTATGATCATACTCCCGTACAGCGACCATATATAGACGGTCCATGCGTCCGGGAACTAATCCAGCTGGGGTACCAATCCAGTGGAGTCACAGTAATTATCCAACTTAGTATCTCATCAAATAAGGGGACTCATTCCCATTCCAATCTCATACAATCCCATATTCTAATCTTGCGATATCAAAACTCATTCTCTACTATCTCTACGATTGATTCCCATTTGTAGCACTAACTTAATAATATTGAAAAGTTGACCATATCCAACATAGCTCATATAATATTGCTACGCAGAGAAAACATATTCAAGATGCAAGAGTTAGTTACTGCGTGTACTTACCTGCAACTGCAAGATAATAAGTCGCAAAAGTCACTTCGAAGGAGGTTCTTAAGCCCTTCTTATGAACCGGGCACCTATACAAGTTAAAGTAAGACTAATAAGCGTACTTCACATCATTTAAGAAGCACTGACTTCATACAACTACACAATTAGTCAAACAAGTTTTGGTTCAAGCTAATACGCATTCTAAACGCACTTATGCAATAAATTCAACCCATGTTCACACATGAACTACGTCATCAATTCCAATCAAACTATTACATTATATTCTAGTCAAGTTTATATCAAGATATGTTTAAATGAAAGGGGCACAACTATACGCTTGTGCGTTAGAGTCAAACTATTCATTGGAAAGTTTAAGAACACGTAATGCATGACATTACACTCAATAACAATCATATCACTCATGGTAGTAGTGATTTATTATTTTTTCCAAGGATTTTAGAGTAAAACGATTAAGAGTAAATTAAATTTGTAGCTTGACGAATTAATAACGATTCGTATAACCTGGGTCAAAGTCGTATAATTTAGCATCACAATTGAACATATCAATATAGTAACCAAGCTCAAAGCTAACCACCTCATCAAACGACTATAACCACGACAATACTTTCATTAATGACAATCGCGACCTTAATCTTTCTTAGTAATTATTATTATCATTTACTCTACAACAATGGGTATCAACAATACTAGTCACACCACCATGAGTAAAGTCATATAAACAATAACTAGCCACCATTCATCCACAATGTCACTTACACAAGCTTATACAAGATTTTTAGTTAGAAAAACACCATCCAAGCCACAAAAGTAGTACATACTACTTTTAAATTCATCATCCTAAGTTATTCAAGTTCAATTCAAACTTTCTAATACTAACCCACTTTAAATTCTATCAAAATATAACTTAATCTAAGTTAAGATTTATGAATTTACTCAAAATACTATATTTTAAATTCATAATAATATAAACCCTAACTTATATATTTTCAAATCACTATAATAATCAAGCCCATAACAAAAATCAAGATATCATACTCAAAACACTTAATAAAACTCAAATTAAAACTAGAAAATCAATTGTAGAAAAGAGGAGATGGCTCGCACTAAATAATCTAGCAAGAGGGTGGAGGAGAAGGCGGCTAGAGGCGGTGGGAGGAGCCACGAATCAGGGCTGCTGTGGTGGTGCAGAAGGCGGCTCTAGGCTGCCGCGGTGGTGCAGCGCGGGCTCTGGCTGCTGTGTTGCCGGCTGACTGATGCGGGAGAAGGGGAAGGAAGCGGCTGCTGGCTCTCTGTGGTGGTCGTCTAGGCAGCAGCCAGTGGTCACGGTGGCCGGCGTGGGTGTTTAGTGAGAGAGTGAGAGAGTGAAGAAGAGAGGGAGGAAGGATGAGATGAGAGGAGTGTAATGACGGCTAGTGTTAGGGTTTTAACCAAGTCTTTTTATCATGGGTATATTAATATTAATATTAATATTAATATTATTATTATTATTATTATTATTATTATTATTATTATTATTATTATTATTATTATTATTATTATTATTATTATTATTATTATTTCTACATTTACCTACTAGAAATGTTCACTTAAGAAACTTGCTTTCATGTGCTCCCACATTCAAAAATACTAATATTTCGATTCGAATCTCTTTATTTTAGGAATAGTAATTTTATTTTTAATATCAATGTTTGTTAATATTTAAATTCGTTTACAAATAAAACTTATTAAACTGCTTTAAAATTAATTTAATATAATATAAAATTCCCAAAGGTTATTAAATTATTAATTAATGATGTTCGAAAATCTCGGGGTGTTACAGGCCGGCCATTATGGTGGTCTTTCATGGGATTTGAAACTCCCAAAATTATTATGAGAATATTTGCCATTATTCTCAAGTTATTCAATTTCCTATTCAATTCAATTCAATTCCCTATTCATTTTCCTAAGCTTTCTATTGCCTAAACTAAAATATTCTAATTACCTAACCTCTAATTCTCTCTTACTCTCACTATTTCAAGAACATCAAACTCTCAAAAACCCTAGCTAGTCACACGTTTTTTTTGGGTCTTCTACACTTGGTTTTTTGGTGTTTTCATCTCCTTTGTAAGTATTTCTAAGTATTATCTTTTAGTAAATTTTAAATGAAATTATATAGTGTATGTAATGTTTGGTGAGAATGAATTTTAGTATATTTATTCCATGATTTTTGTAGTAGCGTGGTTATAATTAAATAATTGACAAATGTTGATATGGATGTTGTGTATGAAAAGAGCATGTTAAATTATGTGTTGTTGGATGTGAAAATTAATTATAACAATCATAAGAATAATAAAAGTGATGTTAATAAAAAAATATATGTTTAAAGTTTAATTGTTAAAGAAAAGTTTTGTTGAAATATAAGAGGATGTTATGACTTGGTTTGGGATCTTAATATACATGATTTGTTTAAGGGTTTTATTAATGATTGTGGATCTTGAAAATGATTTATTTTATGAGAGCATGATTTTATGGTTTGTAAGATATTGATTTAATAGGAAATGTAGAAATCAGAATTTATGTGAATTTTGAATAAAAAAAATGACAAATCCCGTAGGATTGAAAAATGGTGAAAAAATGTTGTTTTTAGAGCATTTTGGCTTTGAAATTTGGTTAAAATATCTATACTATGTTATAAATTATGAAAATTGGTAGAGACTTGCTTAGGGGTTAGCTCCCCCTAATGTATTGTCTCACCTATGGAGTTTGTAGTGGTACCAGCAGTATGGCTGGAATAGATACAGGCATACAGCACTATGGCAGAAAAAGATACAGCAATATGGCTGACTAACTGGAACATGAAATTATTAAAGTTAATATCTTTACTTTGTTGTACTCGATTAATTGAATTGTGATTTCCTTGTTGACGTGTACATTTTGGTCTTAACGATCCTGCGATGATGTCGTTTCCTCTTCGGATAATGACTAGCAGTAAGTTAATTGCAGGTGGAGAGTGAGGACTATTCTGAGAGGAATAAAACGTTATTATCAGAATTTATTATGAACCTATGTTTTCGTATTTACTTTTAATGTTTGTTTAAGAGGCGTGAACGCTCTCGAGTTGTAATAAATAGAATTAATTTTGCAAACGTATCTGCTGCTTCGTCTTTATGTCTGGTAGATTGTATTAGCACTATTAGAACTCGGTCCGCAAGTTTTATTTCGCTTGAACCGTTTTAACTAACTATTTAACGCCCTGGTTTGACTCGAACTATATTTGGTTACTCAAAAAGTCTATTTCTCTTCTAAAACGACACGAGCTAAACTACGGGATGTTACAATTGGTATCAGAGCGAGAGTTCTATTTAGTGTTATATATCTAAACCGATGTCTTAACAGAGCATAAGTCAGGACGAGAGTAAAGGGGTAGACATTAAGGGGGGGTGATGTGATCTGTTTGTTGTTTTTTTCAGTACCTTGTTATGTGTGCTTGTGATGGATGACTGATAGAACCTTGTGTATACTTGTGATCATCTGAATTGTTATCCTTGGTTTATTTCGGTAATTGATTGCCTTGTTTTCTTTCTTTGTGAGTCAGGAAGTCGATTATTATCTTACCCATGGGTAAGGGAAAGAAACCAGAAGAAGAGGGAATGAATACCCTAGTGGAACCTTTAGAGACCTTGGTTAATGTCCCAGTCTGGGCAGAAATTGAGGCTCTGGGTATATGGGAACGAAAGGAGGGAGAAAGTTATTTGGAGTACCAACATCGGATAGAATTAATGTACTTGAAATCCAAACAGGTATATGAACGGTTGAGGAATGGGGAGACGATCGAGAGGACGGAAAGAGAAGAATCACAGTATCTTGAATTTGACAGAAGGGTCGGACCGGTAGATGTGGTGGGACGGAATGGTTTGGACATTCCGGAATCTAGTAGAGCTAGAACTAGTACTATTGAGGTAGCTGAACCCATAGTAGACCCTAACTCAGTTTTGGACGTTAATTTTGATGACTTAGACCCTAAGGAGGATCCCGAGGAAGATCCTGAGGAGGATCTCAAGGAAGATCCTGAGGAGGATCTCGAGGAGGACCCGGAGGAAGAACTTGAGGTAGACTTAGAGGGTAATATCCATGAGGAACCTAGGGACATTGTAGAGGTTGAACCCCTGAGAGTAGTAGTAGACCCTTATGAGGATATAATGGAAGATGGGTATCACACTAATGAGGATGAGATTATGAGCGATAATGATAGCGACATAATAATTCTAGGGGGGTGGCCAGTGAGGCTGGAAGACCCTATGAATGAAGAAGAAAGCGAGATCACCATGTGGGAGGAGAGCCCACCTGAGCCTGTTTTTGTGGAACTCTCCGATTCTGTGGATCAACCCGCCTTAAGTGATTCCTTGTCGGTCGGGACTCCATCTGATTCTGATTCTGCCTCTGACCCTGCTTCTGATTCTGATTCTGATGACACCTCTGATGACTCCGGGGATTCCGATTTTGACCCTGATCAGTATATGGAAGATCAGGATCGTTTTGACGCGTCGCCTTTCTTTGTTTAATTGTTTATTTTCTTTTATGTTTATGCAAACATACGAGTGCGTATGTCCAGTTTTGTAGTAGTGGTATATCACGAATATTTTGTGAGTTGAGCATTTTTTTAGATTTTGGACTATGTGTTTATCAAACAATAGTTATGTGGGAGTTATACCCAAGTATTTTATTTTGGACTATTATTGCACCTTATATTTATTTTGGATAATGCTTATCCTTGTGATATTATTTCGTAATTGCTAGTCTAAATAATTACTTGCTTCAGTTTATTTTTTTTTGCCCTCATAAGAAGGGAGATTAGAATGTATGAGTTGCGTATGAGTTGAACTCTAGTAAACAGAAACGAATAATTTTTAGTATTATCTGGTTAAAAAAAAAAGAAAATTGGTCCAAACTCTGTCCATGTCCGTCTCACCTTTTCTCTAAGTTCTCTTTTAATTTATTTATATATATTTGTTGAACAATAATAGTATAAGTCATCTTTCTAATAGACGCTATAGACCTATATATTTACACACCTCGTTTAACCTTATGCAGTATACCTGTCAGCATGCCACCCTTCCTGAATCGGTCTACGCCACGAAGGAGCTCTGACCGAGTTCTGCGAAACTTAGTTAAGGCTTTAGTGGGGGCGAGAAACCCTAGACAAAAATCTGTGGAGGAAAGAGCTTCCTCAATAAGTAAAAGGATAGCTCAAAGTAAACCCTCGACCTACAATGGAAAAGGTGAATCATCCCTGTTAAAGAACTGGCTGAGGGAGTTTGACAAACTTTTCAGTGTCGTTAAATGTCCCGCTGAGTTCATGGTTGACCAAGCTGCGCTTTTCCTAGTGGAAGACGCCGACTATTGGTGGACTCACAACAAAGCAAGACTAGTGGCTGAAAGCAATGGTGACTTAAGCTGGGAAGATTTTAAGGGGGCGTTAAGGGATCAGTTTTACCTGCCTCATGTGAGGAAGGACAAGTCCAATGAGTTTGCTAGGTTTGAAATGGGAAGTTTATCGGTGGACGAGTATTATCAGAAATTTATGGAATATCTGAAGTTCTGTCCTGAAGATGTTCCAACGGAAGGAAAGAAAATGCAGCGGTTCGAATTAGGTCTATCGTACGAGATTCAAAAACACATTGAGACTGATAGGTATGATACGTTAGACCAGTTATATAAAAGAGCTGCACAGATTGGGAATGTTATTAAGAAGGAACAGGAGAAAATGGGTCAGAGTGGAGAAAAAAGGAAGGAAACCTTATTTCAAAGTGCTGTAGGTGTGAATAATCCCGTTCATTCAAAAGGCATAAGCCGTTTGGGAGTTTCCAAGAAAAAGGCTTTCATGCAGGCCAGTCTAGTAAGAATAGGGGAGATTCGACACCAGAAGTTCGAATGTCGAAACCCTTGTATGATCGCAATGGGAAAGAAAGGGTATACAATTGTAGGAAATGTCAGCGAAATCATCCTGGAAGGGACTGCCGGGGTTTGTTAGTGGACTGCTCTCACTGCGGTAAACCGGGTCATAGGATGTATGAATGTTATGCTCGTTTGGGTCAACAAGAGCTTCAAGGGGGTAATCATCGAGGTTTTCATCAGCAACGTTTCGGTAACGGAAGGGGGAACAACGAAGGTGGAAGGGGAAACCACAAAGCTGGTGGTTTTGGTCGAAACTTGGGGGGTGCTACAAATTCTAGGTTTCAAGGAAACCACTCTGCTGGTCAACAATCTCAGGGGAATGCTAGAAGTGAGAAATTTACGGGGCAACGTGGAAACCAAGGAGGTACAGCTGCCACTCAGAATTCGGGCCGATTGTCCGCAATAAACACAAGAGAAGCAGCGCAGACAGCTGATGTGGTCACAGGTACGTTCTGCATCAATACCAAGCCTGTTAAAGTTGTTTTTGACTCTGGTGCATCATGCTCCTTTATTTCTAAGTCTAGAGTTAAGGACTTAGGGTTGGAAAACCCCAAGAAAGCGTCTTTTTCAGTCACTGTTCCCTCTGGAGAGACTTTTTATTGTAATATGTTGTTTCGTGATGTGCCGGTGAGAATAGGGAAAACAGGATTTCTGAGTGATTTGTTGTCTTTAGAAATGGGTGACCTGGACGTAATACTTGGGATGGATTGGACATGCTTATGTTTAGGAATGGGCCTTGGACATGCTTTGAACAACTTTTAAAACCTTGAAACTTTTGGGCCCAAACACCTTAAACTCTCTTAATTCAATTTAACAAAAAAAAATAAAAATAAAAAAAGGGTGAGAAGTCCAAAAGTGCCGGCCATTATGGTGGTCTTTCATGGGATTTGAAACTCCCAAAATTATTATGAGAATATTTGCCTTTATTCTCAAGTTATTCAATTTCCTATTTAATTCAATTCAATTCCCTATTCATTTTCCTAAGCTTTCTATTACCTAAACTAAAATATTCTAATTTCCTAACCTTGAATTCTCTCTTACTCTCAATATTTCAAGAACATCAAACTCTCAAAAACCCTAGCTAGTCACACGTTTTTTTTGGGTCTTCTACACTTGGATTTTTGGTGTTTTCATCTCCTTTGTAAGTATTTCTATGTATTATCTTTTAGTAAATTTCAAATGAAATTATATAGTGCATGTAATGTTTGGTGAGAATGAATTTTAGTATATTTATTCCATGATTTTTGTAGTAGCGTGGTTATAATTAAATAATTGACAAATGTTGATATGGATGTTGTGTATGAAAAGAACATGTTAAAATTATGTGTTGTTGGATGTGAAAATTAATTATAATAATCATGGGAATAATAAAAGTGATGTTAATAAAAAAAAAATGTATGTTTAAAGTTGAATTGTTAAGGAAAAGTTTTGTTAAAATATAAGAGGATGTTATGACTTGGTTTGAGATCTTAATATACATGATTTGTTTAAGGGTTTTATTAATTGTGGATCTTGAAAATGATTTATTTTATGAGAGCATGATTTTATGGTTTGTAAGATATTGATTTAATAGGAAATGTAGAAATTAGAAATTATGTGAATTTTGAATAAAAAAATGACAAATCCCTTAGGATTGAAAAATGGTGAAAAAATGTTGTTTTTAGAGCATTTTGGCTTTGAAATTAGGTTAAAAATATCTATACTATGTTATAAATTATGAAAATTGGTACTCGGGGGTTTTGATGCCTTGGACGTAACGGTGAAGTCGGATTTGCGTTTTGACAGAGTTGAGGTAGGTTTCTGGGTAGTTTTTAGTTGCTGTTTTTTTGGGGAATTTAATGTGTTTAGAGTTGTGGTGTATGTCGCGTGTTATGTGTATGTGTTTTATGTGTGATGGTAATTATTTGTATGTGAGGTGTTTTACCTTGAGAATGATGTGAATGTGTTCTTATTTTCGAATACGGTTAAACCTTGTAGGAAGCCGATTCGTGACCGGAAATTGATTAGGGCCTTTTGCTTTGTTTGCTTGATCAAGGTACGTACACGCAACATATAATTGTAATATATGTTACGTACCATATGTTATGGTAACAAAGGTAAAGTATGGGCATGTAATGTGTATACTGTTACGCTTCCGAATAATTTATTATAATATAATTTTTAATAAGCAGAGGTAGTATGACCTCACTAACTTGAAACTGGACATAGTATGACGTCAATTGGAGTAATGATTTTACTCGCGGCCTTGGAGCCTATGTGCCACCGCGGGGGTATGCATACTTGACGATAGACACCGAAGTAGGACGTGTGTCTTTGGTAGAGACTTGCTTAGGGGTTAGCTCCCCCTAATGTATTGTCTCGCCTATGGAGTTTGTAGTGGTACCAGCAGTATGGCTGGAATAGATACAGGCATACAGCACTATGGCTGAAAAAGATACAGCAGTATGGCTGACTAACTGGAACAGGAAATTATTAAAGTTAATATCTTTACTTTGTTGTACTCGATTAATTGAATTGTGATTTCCTTGCTGACGTGTACATTTTGGTCTTAACGATCCTCCGATGATGTCGTTTCCTCTTCGGATAATGACTAGCAGTAAGTTAATTGCAGGTGGAGAGTGAGGACTATTCTGAGAGGAATAAAACGTTATTATCAGAATTTATTATGAACCTATGTTTCCGTATTTACTTTTAATGTTTGTTTAAGAGGCGTGAATGCTCTCGAGTTGTAATAAACAGAATTAATTTTGCAAACGTATCTGCTGCTTCGTCTTTATGTCTGGTAGATTGTATTAGCACTATTAGAACTCGGTCCGCAAGTTTTATTTCGCTTTAACCGTTTTAACTAACCGTTTAACGCCCTGGTTTGACTCGAACTATATTTGGTTACTCAAAAAGTCTATTTCTCTTCTAAAACGACACGAGTTAAACTACGGGATGTTACAATATATTTATAAAATCTCCGAAACTGATTAAAATAAAAGTAGTTAATGACGTCATAAAAATGACGGGATGTTACATCAGTCTGGCACAGAGGACACTTCTCCAGACTACAATTTAGATAGTAACGCTGTCTGATTTTAAAGCTAGGTTATTCTCGATTTGCCCGCCGTTACTAGGGGTATCCTTGCTTGAGAATCTAAGAGTTCCCCCTACCTGAACTCTTTCCGTGGTGACGGTATAAAGAAGCATTAAGGGATTTCTTGATGATCCATGATTACACTGTTGATCAAGCCTCTGATTGATATGCTTAAAATCAGCAGTTAGTGCCGCCGTACCTGGGGTCGCAGTGGTTTATAGCCCTCAATCAACAATTTAGGGTGTCTATGTTTGGGATACACTGGGTATGATGATGATGATGATGATGATGATGAATCAACAATCTAGGGCCCTCAAGGCCACATGGTCCACGCACTGTGCGACGCGATTACATTTAAGGCTAGGCCTTGCATACCACCAATCGCCGCAGCAACTCGCATTTCCTAAAAGATTTGGGAAATATCTAATAATGTTTATGTGTTTGATAAGCTATATGTTTCTTTCAAAATCTTTCAATTAAAGATGTGCCAAGAATCAAATATCTAATAGGGAGAAATCTCGAGAATTGAGTCATATCTACAACACATAACTCAGTAATCAAACACCTAGCAGGTTTTAAAGGGTTGTAACGTAGGCTAGAGTTAATGCACAGTAAATTTAAGAATGTGGTGATAAAGGTAGAGGATAATAAGCAATCTAAGATGATATAACCAACAACCACAACCTCCAACATCTATACCAACCTAAAAGCCTTCAAATAAGCACAAATGAACTCCAACATACGAAACATGCTATATTCTTAAATTTTTCAAAATCATTTTCTCACTTTTAATCACTTTTTTTTTCCTTCTTTTTGTGTTTTTCAACTTGTTTTTCTTTTGAACTCACTTTATTGACATTCGGCGCTCAATGAACATATATTTTTCTTTGGAGAGCATAATAGGGAAAGGGAAAAATATATAAACCAAAAGTAATGTATAGAGTCATGTCATCAATCAACTACTTTGTCAACCAAAATCCTACACCGCAATGCCACACACACAACCACCATAATCACTTGACTATCCTCTAGATAAAAAAAAAAAAGAGGGGACACTTTGGCTCATGTAGAGTTAAATAGTGTGGCTACAAAGAAAAAGTTAAAGGCACAGAACTGGCTTAACCTAAAGTCAATAAATGTACAAGGTAGACAATTTTGTTGTGTAGTTGTAACTACCAACGTGTTATCATCTCTGGCCTTAAGAAAATAAGACTATGCTGAAGGAAAAGAGACACAATTCTAAGATTCCTTAACTAGCATTAAAAGAAAGGATTCAGAATAGAGTCCTCGAAGGTTAAATCATAACCACGCTAGTTGAAATGTGCCTCAATAGGTAATCATCCAAACCTAAAATCCCCCAAGTCAAATGGAAAATACTCAAATCACTTAGTCCCAAAACAACACACGGCTAAGAAAACACGAGTATGCATATGATCACTAGAATGTACACATCAGAGCTTGCATGCCAGTTTTATAGCTCAAAATAAAAACTAGAACTAAGCTACAACTAGCATGCAAAAAGGTAAAACAAAAACTAAGTCAATAGTGACAACTGACAATAATATGGATCTTTCAAAGCTTCAAAAACACAAGAACCCTCCCCCAAGGCAGCTCAAGAGCCATCTCAGCACCTGGGAAAGGTGTATAAGAAAACCATGAAGAGAAAGATCGACATTATAGGCACCAAGCAAAAACAAAAACAAAAAAAACTAACACCGGGTTATCTCCTGCAAGTACTTTTGTTTAACTTCGGTAAGTTTGACACATCTAGCACTAGCTTAAAAGCATAAAATATACCTGTTGTAGGAGTGGGCTAACTCCTAACATCTCTATTGCCACCAGTGTGGTGACCTAGAACTTTCCACTAAGCAGCAACGATAGACTCATGCAAGCAACGCACTTCATCACAAAGACTCACCTATGGTTTGATCATCAAGAGGTGGGGGAGAACAATCATTAGGACGAGGGAATGCTAGGTCATATCTAATTCCAAGGGCATAAGGGGGTCATGGGTACTTACGCTCTCCTCAAAGGCCCTACTCTATTGTATAACACTCCTCGTCGCCTCCACCTTATCCCCTATTAGTGTATCACCATATGCATCATACTCAAAGAGGTAAGCTAGAAGGATGTCTAGGGGAGGAAAACGAGGAAATTATTTCTTAAAGGTATCCTTGGCCAACCGTCAAAAGAAATTTAAACATAGCATCGGGGTTTGGTTAAGGAACGTATTAAAATGAACGTCATTAAGAAATTGCCTAGTCTCAGAATTCAAACACTCATATAAATTAAGGCGAATTTGTCATTTTTAATTCCATGTAGATTAGGGAGAGAATCATCATTTCTAAAAAAAAAACAACCTCCAAAAAGACCCATGCTTGTCTTTATGCAAGGAAAATCCAGCAATATAGAAAAATATAAGTTCAAAAACAAAAGCTATATACAAACCACATAAAGAACAAAAAGAATCTAAACATAACACCTTGACCTCGGCAATGGCATCATTTTTATAACAGGTTTTCACAGTCGTTATGCTAAACCCTATATCAAATAATATTTATAACAGCCTACGCGATACAAAAGTATAGTAGTGTAGGGATCGAACCACGAGGACAAAGACTAATAAGAAACTCGATATCTCAACACAGCAAGGTTGTAATGATTGAGGTAAGTCTAAAGCTATTAACAGAAATAAAAGAAAGATTAAATAGCAATGTAAATTAAAGGACAGAAAACGGGGTGGAGAGTAGATTCATCCAAGGAAACTGATTTTGAAAAAAGATATATTAGGTTAGAGAAAATCATATAGTAACTAATCTAGACACCCTTGAATACTAAAGGAAGTTGGTGATGTCACAAATCACACAAATGACCTATAATCGCCCTATGTGTCCCAAGAAGGTGCTGAATAAAATTCGTATTGGCCTGGGTTTCGATGACCAATTATCTTTTCTTTAATCCTAAAAAATAAATATCATAGCTTTTTCTAGGGTGTTACTTATCAAAACCCTAAGAGAACTATTCACAAATGATTTAAGCCTATAAAACAATGGTAATAAATAAAATAATAATCATAAACATAGTAAATAAAACAAGGTAAGAGATGGATGTAGTAACTATTCTACGGAAACAATAAATGCAAAGCAAAACGATAAATACAATGAATAAACTTAAAAGCAATAAAGAGATTGATACTCACAAATCAATGCTACCATAGAGAAATATAAAAGATTCATAAACCAAGCTCTCCAAATGTAAAAAGGTAGAAACTTGAAAATGTAAAAGATTGAAAGCATAAAACTGTGAAAGTAGGTTTTTAAGAACTAAGGAAAGCTTAAGATTAATAAACTAATGTAGAGAAAGCATAAAAGGCTAAGCATGCATGAGTGTTTCTACAGAAAATGGATTATATATAACCTCTAAACAAAGGGGCCTTAAATGCCCAAAAATAGCTTTCAATAATAGCTTGAGAAGAAAAATCATTTCCACCAAAAATAGAGTCATTCGCCCTAATGGAGAGTCATTCACCCGAATCTTGATGATTGCAAAATTCCAAAAGTTGTTTTAAGCAACAATTCGACCGAAATAACAGGGCTATTCGGTTGAATGGAAGACCATTTGGTCGAATGGACCACCATTTGTCTATTCTAGTAAGTTTATTGAAGTTCTCTAAAGTTAGCATGGTCTATTCAACCTAAGGACTGGTCCATTTGATCGAATGGGACTTTATTCGCCTATTCTAGCAACTTTTGTCATGTTTCTCGAGCATGCGTCATACTATTCGCGCAAATGGTGTTTTGATTCGATCAAATCACTACATAATCTAGAATATTCACAGCTTGTAGCATGAAGAAGCTTCTAAACTCAGTGTGCGATCCGAGAGAGTCCTCGATTTGCATGTCCAAGTCTTAAAAACACATCGATATTGGCCTTATTGTCTCTAAATCACTTGAAATAATCACTAAACAATCCCAAAGATAAGAAAAAGGTAAAATCATGCATAATGTGCATAATAACGATTGAAAAGCAAGAGACATGGCACAATAAAGGAGTGGTAAATGCGCTCATAAATGAGCACATCACTCGACTATGTCTTTTTTTATGTCGTAAGTTATAATAAACTAATAATAAGAACATAAAAATATAGTTTTACAAAATCAAAAATTTGTTTACCTGCGAGTCTTACCCGCTAAGACAGAGGGTGGGTAACGAAGTATAATGTAAGTCTACTAAAGTGGGCAAGCTTTCGAAATTTAGGCCCGCAAGAAAGCTTTTAGGGGAAAGCCCGCTCCACTACCCGCTTAAACTTGTATATGACACCTCTAATGCCCAAGCGTGTTTTATTTTCCTGAAGATAGGATCAGGCGAAGGAGGTTTGAGCTCATACTTTACCATGGGCCTCGGTTGGCCGATAACGCCCTTGGTTTTGTCATTGACGCCCTAAAGTAAAGAAAGGATATATAGACTATTCTTGAATATACTTTATGAGATTAGAAAATCTGAATGCAAATTGTGGAGTAAATAGAAAGTGGTTAGGTGGATGAGTAAACCATTATTATAGTGCATTGTTATTATTCTAACCACTAGTTGTGTGGTTCTAACTATAATAAATTCGTTAATTAATCAAGTGTATGTGTTTGTTTCTTATTTGTTTGATCATGACTTTCTATGATAATTCTACTATGATGTATTTTGACTATGGTCATTGTATACTTAGCAATAGGAGGATCAAAAATTATCATAGTAGGTATTGGACCTTATACATTGAATTGGGAAAAGTGTGGAGTGCGATTGTAGCAATTGCTATAAAATTAGCTTGATGTTATGTAGCTCCTATTATGCTTATATATGCTTTGTGTTCTATAAACCTTTTGTATGAAGCCATGTGAGCTCTTGTATTGTTTGTAGCTTCTTTGCGTAGTTCTTGGTTGTATGGTTCTAAAAATGTTTTTGTAGCTTTCAAAACTAATGGGGATTAACATTGGAATGGTGATTTGTGTTGAAATTGATGGCTTGAGGAGCCGACGATGAATCATACTCTCGTGGCATATTATTGGCAGGCCATGAGGCCTTACGTTATTTTAGTTATCTTATTTTGTTTATCTATCCTTGTCACATTCTTAATTTTTAGTCGAGATGCTGCCAAATTGTTCACTCACATCTTTAAAGTAAATCATTATTATATATATTATTTTTATTTTAATGTAATACCCGAATTTCCTCCGTTTTTTACGATTTTGGTTTCGTTTAAGGGGTAGGAAATTAAAGGGTGTTACAAAGGGTTAGTGTTTAGTTTGCAGTTTAATTTTATGTAAACCAATTCAATTAAAATTTATTTTGATTTTTGATTTTTTAATCCAATCCAAACCCATGATGATTATAATCCAAATCAAAATAATTCGATTTAAACTTATGAATTCCAAACCAAACCAAATTTACTCCTTAACAACAAAAAAAATAAATTAAAAAAATTAAAAGTCATAGTAGTAAAAGTAGCTAGGAATGAAAAACTACAACTATAATTATTAATTGAAGGTGTACCATTATTTGTTAGAGCGCTTAAGATTTTTTTCATATCGCCTACAAAAGTGAAAGTCAGCTCCTAATTTAATTAAATTTTCAATTTTGATTTTCGATCTTTAATAAGTTCAAACCTAATCCAAACCAAATATATTGGTTTAGAATTTCTCAATCCAAATCCAAGTCAATTTAAGAATTAAGACTATACAAAATATAATTATTTGAAATGATAAGTGATCACTTTGACATTATAAGGATTACTCCAAGACAAAAAGTGACAAAAAGTGTACAGTTAGTGCTATATAAATGAGTTTGTCTCATTGTGCGACACTCTCATACAAGACAACCGAATTTATTTATATTTCACCATCTCTTTTTAGTTTCATTGTTTCTCTCATTGAATAACACTTCCCTTGATCTTCCATTTGATATATGGACTCGAATTTTGGCCAACCTTCCTGTCGAAACTATATCAATTTGTCGATCTGTGCCCAATGCCCATCATGGTGCACTTACATCGAATCCCCTTCTTTTTTGTCCAAGCATCGAAATCTTTACAATAAACAACATTCTAAAAATTCACATTTAATATGCTTAAATGATAGTAGAATTTAAAAAAAGGGCCTAGACAACCAAAACAAGGAGGAGTAGTCCACTCATAAACCCAAAGAAGGTTCACTTCTATAACAAATTGATGATTGTAGGATTTACTCCTTGAGTTTATAAATTGGTGCGTACTCTTCTATTTCTTCGATGTGGGACAACTCACATGTGGGTAACATATGGACATTTCAACATTAAATGTTGATTAACCAGATGTATATTTGTGGAATCCCTTTCTCAGAAAATCTTTCATTCTTCCACCTTGGCCAATTGTTATTCCCTTTCAAATTCCACATTATGTTTTAGTATTTTCCACCTCTTGTGATGATTACAAGGTGCTTCATAGCATCTTTAAATTTGATGAGTATGAGCCCATGATGACAGTTTATTCACGTAGAAATCACCTTTGGACTATTAAAATCAAACCCATGGATGTCGATGCTTGGACTTCATTAAGGGGCCCTTTTTCTTTTTACTATTATGTTTATTGTGGATAGGTAGTTTACTGGTTTAATATAATAATGGTGATTTAAGAATTATCCACTCTTGTGATATTAATACAAAATATATTGTATTACTACCTCAGCCACTGAAAGGATGTAAGAGTATAATTCTTTTCACCATCAGTATTAGCTGTTATTTCATCGCACTACTACAAATCATCACTTGTGCCACGAATTATGCCACGGGAATTCAAAATCCGTGGCAAGTTTTGATCTTGCCACGGAAAAAATAGGTTTCAAGACAATATCACAATCATACCCAATATTCTTGCCACGGGTAAAGATATACCGTGGCAAACAAACACTTGTGCCATGGGTAAATTAATATCGTGGCAAACAAGCACTTGCGCCACAAATCTTGCCACGAGAAATTTTTTTTGTGGCAAACAAAAACTTGTATTAACAATTATGTCACTAGGAAATATATATTGTGACAAAAAATTTGTGTCACCAATTATGTCTCGGGTAAATATTTATAATGACAATTAAAGAATTATAAGTCACGGGTTAATAGCTATTGAGTGATTGAGGTATAAATTATGACACCTAAATTTGACTTTATCGAAAGTTTTGATTTTGCTACGGAAATAGTATATTGTAAGAGAAAATTTAAAATATAAAAAAAGTTTATCAATTATTTAAATTTAAAATCTTCATCCAACTTAATTAGTTATATATTTATTAGAAAATAAGTCATTATTTTCCCTTGTTTTTAATTTAATATAAGAAAAACTTCTTTAAATAATGATTCAATGTAATATATTTTAAATAAAAACATTTTAAATTTTTTTTGAGAAGCTTTTTTTACTTACCAAATACTCAAACTAGACCTTAAACAATGACCTTTGGTAATATTAAAGTATTTTCTACAAAAGAGAAAAATGTTGTTTCTAAACTATTCCAAGACTGCAACAATCTAGCCACGATCACTTGTGCCACGGTAGTCTCAAACTTAAATTCCCGTGGCTGGACATTATAGCCATGGGAAATTCTTACTTGTGCCACGACTGCTACTATGGCACAAGTGATGATTTGTAGTAGTAACGTTTTGTTAAAATAATTTAGAAAAATCTAAGATTTTAATTCAAATAAAAAAGATTAAAATATCCAAGATTACGGAAGTTCCTTGAAAAACTAATTTAAAAAGAATTATTTAAGATATTATTGTAGAACTTCCTAGAAGATGTAATTACAAAATATAAATATCTAAGATATTTAGTAAGCTTAACCAAATTTATTCCTATAAATAGACATATGATATACTCCTCCATTCAAGCAATACAAGTGTTACCAATATTCAATCGTCCACTCTTTTCCTTTACACAAACAAATTTCTTTCCAACTATAAAGATTACTCGATTAAAACATGCTATTTTCTACATTTTGCATATGGGTTTGGGAAAAGCACGATGGGGAGTACACATGGAGGGAATGATGTTCGGAATCTTTAACTAAAAATGTTTGTTATATTTAAAGAACACTATCGATATACTATTAAGGTTTTGTTTGTTAAGGAGACAAATGCATTCCTACTAAGTCAAACACATAATATTAATACACAGCTACTCTTGTGAGAGATCGTCTTTCAAAGAGATGACCTCAACAGAAGAAGCCTATATCCTTAGTTTCTCTTAAATTTGTGTGCATTGGACTATTTAACCTATATTTTTAATGCGTCTCTCGAAGAGACCGTCTCTCACAACAATTTTTGATACACATTGTTTTTATTATTAATATTTAAACTACTTTAACAACAATACTTAAAACTCAGATTACTTAACCAAAATAAAAGTTATGGAGTATATAAATTTCATTCAAGTTAATATCATTGCATAAAAATAAGTTCTAGGCCTTAAAAAAATACAAAGCCCTGGGTGATAGCCCGCTTTGCTCTTGCCAATCGACGGCCCTGAGCATAAGCTATTCTAAAGAAGGCAACAAAGAAGACTAATAAATAGCTATATAAGTTATGGAGTATATAAATTTTTTTATGTACATTTACATAAAGTAAATGTTAACAAATAGTTACTTATGACCCCAACTAAAACAGTAAAAAGACTAACATATAGCTGATTCGTATACATAAAAATATTTGTCCTATATGATAAAATAAACAAACAAATAAGTCTAGCTATATTATAAACTAGCACTGTCCGTCATTGGGAACATTTGAAAATGGTAAACCCTATAACAAGCCATCTACAGAAGGATTATTAAAGTCTCACAAAATACTTTTATAAGCATTCCAACAAACAGAATCTACTCAACTCTTGGATTCCGCGGGTCTAAAATTCAGATCCGAAAGGATAATGTTAGAGCATAGTACTGAATCACTACATGCCAAGTGAACTGGTGGAGTTTTTGGATCGTAAGTTCCATAGATGTTTGAATATGTGATGGTATCTATTAAAACAGCTGAGGTTTTGTTGGAGCAGCTTGGAGAGAGACAATAATACTGGTTTATTATGATCGGGTTTCGAACCATATTCATTTGGATCCCATCAAAGGTTACTGCTGAAACGGACCCAAATCCGCCTTGCCATGTCTTGATTCGGACCCCATTGTCGGAGTGTTTGATTGTCCAATTGCTAACGTTGATGTTGGATACACATGCCTTTGTATCATGAACTCCTAAACTCCCACTACTGCAAGATATAATATTGTAATATTTTATTATTAACTTATTTAATTTGGATTATTTTAAATAAATAGATTGTAATTCTTTATTATATTTTTTAAAAAAAAATTAATAAAAATTTTAATTTTTTAGTACCTTATGCCATGACCAGGACCACAAGTCATATTTTTGATGTCTATAATATGAGTAACAGCTCCAATTGATATACAATCATCACCCATAGGAAAAAAACATAATTAAAATTTTAATTAGAAGTACTTGATCATACTCTTGTGAAAGTAAAGTTGTTCAAAACTGACCCAACCCAAAAACCCTAGCCGAAACTGAAAGTAAACCTACCCGAAAATATCTTTCGTTTTTAGGTTTATCAAACCGACAATACCCGAACCGATGTTGTACCCGAACTAGTTGACAACCAAAAATGGGAAAGCTGAACCTGAACTGTTACCGAGTTTTGTAACTGACACATTACCGTTCACCGAGATTACCCGAACCTAAAAAGACCGACCCGAGTTATATCCGACCTGAATCATGCTCGAAACCGAACTCTATCCGGCGAAAACTGACTTAACCCGAGCGAATTTTAGATTTAATTACTTTAAATCTGAACCAATTTTTAACATAGAAGTATGATATACTTATATTTAATCATTTTATCAGTTAATCTAATAAATACATCATTTCATATATTTAGAGCTAATAATCAATGGTCAATGTTTATTTAACTACTTTTAATCGTATTAGAGGAAAATTAATAGAATTTTATATTTTAAATTTTTGGTCAAACATGTAAAAGTAACAAAGTAATAATGATTCCTAATTGATTTGCATTTTAACTATTTTGTTTTCGATTGATAGTAATTAGTAATACGTAGCCGAATTCTGTTTTCTAAAAAACCGAACCCCATATGTACCCGACACCGACTAACACTGGACCCGAAATTCAACCGACACCGAACCGATGCTAACCCGATAGCTTGAATAACCGATCTTTAACCGAACCGTGACTAATCGAACCGACCCGAGTGTGACCCGGCATAACAAACAGTCGAAGTATAACCGATCCGAAATACAACCGAACTGAATGACACCCGTCAGAAACTGACCCGATCACCCGAAGGAACTACTCAATGTGTACGGAAGGAAAAAGAATAAGAATGTTATATGTTATTGAAACTAAAAAAAGTATACCACTGGATATGACCGAATTGCAAATGATCACATCAGTTGAATTCCCTATGTGAATTCCATCTGTATTAGGACTGTTTTCTAGGCGAGTTTATAGCGACAGAATCCACGGTAACATGTTGACAATGATCAAAACGGATATGAAATTGTGGGCTATCATGATGTTTGTTCATGTTAGTGTAAAATTTTTTCCCTCTAAGAACCTTATAGCCTATTGAACAATAAATTTTTAGTTAATTTGAATGATAATGATATTTTAGAAAAATAATATCAACACTTTCATGATGACAAAAAATGGAGTAAATGGTTTCATAGTTAAATTTACAACTTACGATTAAGCTGTCACAATTTTCATGCTTTTTAGTTCCCTTTTTCTGTAACAAATTCAATAATAATATGTGTTAGAATAAATCACATATATAAATTATGTGTTAGAATTAATAAATCAACTTTAATAATATTGAGAAAAACAAACCTTATTATGATGATGAGGTTTACAAAGAAGATCCCACCACTTATGTCCTCTACCATTAATGAGAGCGTCACCTTGAACCGTTAATCCATGGGTTTTTTGAAAGATTATCCATTGTGTTTTGCTGATTTCTTTAGGCCATGACTTTGGTCAATCTGGTGCTATGATTATTCCATCAACCTTCATACCAAAAATTAAATTCATTAACAATATATTATAAATCATGCATTATCAACACTAAGACTAATAATAAAAAAAATTGCAAAAACTTGGACGAACTGGTTTTATTATGAGACTATCAATTTGGCCCAGCGCTATTTTCGTGTGTGACAAAATTTCAACTTTCTAGGCATTTATCAATTTTGACCTTAAATGTATCAATTTTGAAAATTGATACCTATAAGGTCAAAAATTAATACCTTTAAGATCAAAATTGAAAAATGCCCAAAAAATAAAAAATGCCTTGGTTGTTACACGCGCAAATTAGGCCGGCCCAAATTAACAGTCTCATTATGAAACCCTCCCCAAAAAAATTAACTAACACTATTAAATATTTCTTTTTTGATTTACTATATAAAGTGAATTGCCCAGTGAAGAACAATTATGCATGCATTGTTTAAGTTTTTTTATTCATCTTATTATATATTTTGTTTTTATTAACTATCTATCATATTTTATTATGCATAATTATATTGAGAACTGAAAATGTGCATTGATATTAAACGTGAAAAAAACACATATTGTCAATAGCATGGGCGGACCTAGCATAGGGCTTGGGGTTGCATATGCAACCCCATCAAAAAATTGTAAATCAAGTGCTGCCATCCATTAACAATTCTTAATATTAAATTGTCTTTCATCAAAACATGTAGTACTCCACATTTAATGTTAAAACAGTTTTTAGATTGGCTAAAAGGCATCGCCTCTTTAGTTTAGTTTTAGAGGAACTTATATTTTCTTTACGGCCTGTTTGGTAGGTGGTAATAAACGATGGTAATTGAAATGAAAATTAGTGTAATTTTGGACAAAAAATCTCATGTCTACCTTAATGTTCATGCTTGTCCAACTTTAATCATCTCATTTTCTTCATAAAATCCATTACAATGTATTATCATTGGGAGATGTGATATTAAGTGGTAATAAAAATTTGTAAAAAAAATAAATTTTTTGTGATCAAAGTTTTCTCACCATGAGACGTGAAACTTTTGATGAAATTTTACTCTATAAATCATTCTCATTACCATCATTTAGTACCACTAACCAAACGGGTCGTTAGGAGTTTGATAGGAATTAGAGTAATATTTCGTCAAAATTCCCAGAATTTGATTTGCCCTTGAAAGGAATTATGTTTAACCATAGTCTAAAATGTGAATTTGAAAAATTATAACATGTGAATAAGTAATTGAATTAGTAGTTATAATTGTTTTATTGTTATAATTTCAATGACTAGTTATTTATTTATTGTTGAAATGTCCATGTGTTACCCCCATGTAAGTTGTCCTACATCGGAGAAAGAAAAGAATATGCATTACCTTATAAACTCAAGGAGTAACTTCTACTATCATCAATTGGTTTTAGTTTTGAACCTTCTTTGAGTTTGAGTGGACTACTTCTTCTCTTTCTTGTTTGGGTTGTCCAGACCCTTTTTCTAAATTCTATCATTTATTTTGCCTTATTTTAAGTATTCTACTATATCATGCTTTATCAATGTAATGCAAAAAAAATTGTTAAATTGTATATTGAAATGCATACTTAAAAAAATTATGCTACCCCATTCCTAAAATCCTGGGTCCGCCCCTGGGACTCAATAGAGTTAATGATTACATTAGTGTGAATCCTAAAAGAAATTCACCCATCACTAAATAAAACAGAAAAATCAAAATAAAATCAAAAAAATTATATAATATAACTTTTTCACTATCTAACACACTAATTTAGTCTTTCTTTAGGTTTGTTGAGTTATTAAAATTATTTAAAGTGACAAATAAATAAAAAAAACATTAGAGGACTCCTGATTCAATACTCCCTCGTTTCACAATTTCTGTTGTTTTTTTTAAATTTATTTTTCAAGTATTATAATTCAAGTATAAGTATTAATATTGTTTCTACGTACGAAATCGAGTAATCTCCATGATTGGAAGGTAGTCTTTGAGAATTTTGAAGGGGTCCGAATAGTTGATCACAGGCGGAATACCTGCAAAGCGAACGAGGTTACTTGTCTAGGGGGTGTGTCCCGGAAAGCCCCTCCGACACGCAAGTCAGTTAAGTGGTTCTAAGTGAATAATTGAGACTAGAAATGGTAAATAAGGGAGAGAGAGAGAACATACCATTTAAGGTTTGAACAGAGGTATTTATAATGATGGGTAGGTTTGATGAGACAACCCTAGGGGCTTTTTAGTAATTTCATCTTAGGGTGGGCTAGGTTGGGCATGAGCCAAAGGAATTTGGGCTTTTTGACTTGTCCCAAAAATATTGGGACTAGTTGACCCAATAACATTAGCCCCATGCGCTAAGAATGTTTTAACATGAGCGTAGACGAACTTTGTGCGGAAAACAAAACAAGGCAAACAATGAGGAACAAAGGCTGGACCAAATTCAGGCCCCCTACCCTCAAAGGTCCGAATACATGGGGGGGCGAATACTAGAAAGGATAATATGGTCCTCTCTATGTCTGAGAGTCCGAACACTGGACAGGGGTGCCGAATAGAGATGGGCCGAATACATGCTTGGCCTCAAACTTTGAATGTTCGAATATCTTCATAGTGGACCCTTGAAGGTCCGAATACCCCCCTCTGGGGGCCGAATACTGAACAGGTTGAACACAAGCATAGCCCACATCTATGAGTGTCCGGATACTTCCATAGGAAGGGGAATACACTTTTCAACCATGAGTCAAATGTCTTAACAGGACACCTGAGTGTCCGGAAACTTTCAAAGGGGGGCCGAATACATGCATTCAGCCACACCCCAATATGTCCGAATGGGTGACATTTGGGAGACGTATAAAGGATGTAGGAGACTTGTACCTTTTTAAGTGACCAATCATTTATTGTCCAAGTGGTGGCCGAGTAGCTGGAACACCTTCTTCCAAGGGTGTCCGAATACCTATTGATTGAAGGGAAGCCTCCTTGATTTGTAGTGTCATTGTCATTTATGTTGTCCTTGAGTTGGGTTGAAATTCCCCTTTTCAACTCATTGAACATCATCTGTGAGTGACATATCGTGGCCTTGAATGATATATTGGTGATGTGCTCAATTTAGAGCACATTTATATCCCTACTTTGGTGTCGAATCTCGATGTTTTACATTGGTTTTATGCGTTTTACACTCAATTTTACCTTGTTCTTGTCTCCATGGTGTTTAGAGGTCATTTTAGGTGTTTTCGGGAGATTTCAAGGTGAATCGGATCGAGTTCGAGGCTTAGACACCAAAGTGGAAGGAGAGGCGCGTGTTTCGAGGCATTCCCAAGCATATCTAAGCATCCCCGAGTACCTCGCAAAGTCCCAAGGCGTTCCGGCACTTTAAAGATACATTGCAAAGGGTGATATGGGCCATTCGACCTAGATTCGGGCGAATTTAGGCTCACATTCGGTCGAAGCTTCAGGTGCTGCCCAAGTCATGTAGCTTGCACTCACTGGAAATAACGAATGTTCTTACTTTGGTTATTGCTTTCTAGAGTAGTTGATAGTTAGTTTCCTTTCTTTATCATTCATTATTGTTGACTTCTTTCTTGCCCTAATGTTTACATATATGCTTTCCTTCTTGTTCTTAGTTGTAGTTGCCTTAAATATGCTAGAGTAGATGTCTTAGGGGTTTTGGTTTGGTGAAACCCTTAGGTTTGGTGAATGTTGTCATATGCTAGATTAGGGTTGAGGTTGTTGTGGTTTGTTTGATTGATATTCGATGCATATCTTGTCTTGCCACTCCCTTGTGAGACATAGGGCGATTATGGGTTGTTCGATTGACTATAAGTCATCAACTTCCCCATGCTATCTAGAGTGTCTCGATTGAGCCACGCTCGATCTCCCTTGACCTAGCTTTGTATGAGAACATAGTATCGACCTAGGGTGGATCCTTACCATCCCCGTTTGTCTTCCATTGTTAGCTTAATCTTGTTTATCGCTTTTCTTAGTTTAGTTTAAACACCCTCCTACATACACACACCACTCTTCTCTACACCTAGCACCTAATCTTTCTTGCCCTTGTTCCTTGTGGTTCGATCTCCAACTTACTTCTATACTCGTTATAGGTGTATTTAGGGTGTTTATAAATGTAATTGACTGACCAAGGTTTCTAGCGTATAACGACGCGTTACAAACCCGTTATCAATTGGTCTATATCACCAACATTCGTATAGTCCGTGAGTCGAGTAGAAATTTTAATCTAGTCAAAGAGAATTTCTACATCGACTCAGAGACTACACTAAGGAAGGTGATAATCTTTCCAATAACACCCTTTTTCTCTCTTTCTAGGGTTTTTGTGAAAGAAACCATGATGAAAAATGAAGGTTTGCAAGGGTTTTTATAGAAAAAATTCTACTGTTTCCCATTAAATCAATCAAATCAATCAAATCATTGGAGCCACTCCCTTGGGGTGTCCGAGTATACGGATGGTGGAATAGGAGGATCCCCTCCCTTGGGGTGTCCGAAGAAGCACTTGGCCGAATAGAGACATCGATTTCTTCGGAAGTGTCCGAATGCATGAAGGGCCGAATAAGGGACACATCACTCTTGATGGTGTCCGAATACAATAATGGTCGAGTAGGGGACACATCACTCTTGATGGTGTCTTAGTGTAATAATGGCCGAATAGGGGACACATCACTCTTGGTGGTGTCCGAATAGAGTAATGGCCTAATTGGGGACACATCACTCTTGATGGTGTCCGAATATAATAATGGCCGAATAGGGGCCATATCACTCTTGATGGTGTCCGAATATAATAGGGTCGAATACCTATAGGGGCCAATGAGCCCTAGAGACTTAGGATGATGGGCTAAGTATGGTATGATTCGGACCCTTATGGAGTCCATCCATGAAAGGGGCTGAATAGGGGGAGCCAACCTCTTCCTGAGGTGACCGGCTCATTTGGAGGTTAGCGAGTCCCAGGAATACTTAGGAGAATGAGCTAAGTGTGAAATGATTCAGACCCTATGGAGTCCATCCATGGAAGGGGCCGAACAGGGGGAGTTACCCTCTTCATGAGGTGTCCGGCTCCTTTGGGGGTTAGAGAGCCCCAGGAATACTTAGGGTGATGAGCTAAGTGTGATGATTCGGACTCCTATGGAGTCCATCCATGGAAGGGGCCGAACAGAGGGAGCTAATGTAACACCTCGATATTTTGAAACTATTAGTTCCGACACATTTAATAAAAATTTCTAGTATTTCATGTTTTATTAATAGCTTATGTTTAGGAATGGGCCTTGGACATGCTTTGAACAACTTTTAAAACTTTGAACTTTTGGGCCCAAACAACTTAAACTTTCTTAATTCAATTTAACAAAAAAAAAATAAAAAAAAAATAAAAAAAGGGTGAGAAGTCCAAAAGGGCCGGCCATTATGGTGGTCTTTCATGGGATTTGAAACTCCCAAAATTATTATGAGAATATTTGCCATTATTCTCAAGTTATTCAATTTCCTATTCAATTCAATTCAATTCCCTATTCATTTTCCTAAGTTTTCTATTGCCTAAACTAAAATATTCTAATTTTCTAACATTGAATTCTCTCTTACTCTTAATATTTCAAGAACACCAAACTCTCAAAATCCTAGCTAGTCACACGTTTTTTTTGGGTCTTCTACACTTGGATTTTTGGTGTTTTCATCTCCTTTGTAAGTATTTCTATGTATTATCTATTAGTAAATTTTAAATGAAATTATGTAGTGTATGTAATGTTTGGTGAGAATGAATTTTAGTATATTTATTCCATGATTTTTGTAGTAGTGTGGTTATAATTAAATAATTGACAAATGTTTATGTGGATGTTGTGTATGAAAAGAGCATGTTAAATTATGTGTTGTTGGATGTGGAAATTAATTATAATAATCATAGGAATAATAAAAGTGATGTTAATAAAAAATGTATGTTTAAAGTTGAATTGTTAAGAAAAAAGTTTTGTTGAAATATAAGAGGTTGTTATGTCTTGGTTTGAGATCTTAATATACATGATTTGTTTAAGGGTTTTATTAATTGTGGATCTTGAAAATGATTTATTTTATGAGAGCATGATTTTATGGTTTGTAAGATATTGATTTAATAGGAAATGTAGAAATTAGAATTTATGTGAATTTTGAATAAAAAATGACAAATCCCGTAGGATTGAAAAATGGTAAAAAATGTTGTTTTTAGAGCATTTTGGCTTTGAAATTAGGTTAAAAATATCTATACTATGTTATAAATTATGAAATTTGGTACCCGGGGGTTTTGATGCCTTCCGGACGCAACGGTGAAGTCGGATTTGCGTTTTGACAGTCTTGAGGCAGGTTTCTGGGCAGTTTTTAGTTGTTGTTTTTTTGGGGAATTTAATGTGTTTAGAGTTGTGGTGTGTGTCGCGTGTTATGCGTATGTGTTTTATGTGTGATGGTAGTTGTTTGTATGTGAGGTGTTTTACCTTGAGGATGATGTGAATGTGTTTTTATTTCCGAATACGGTTAAACCTTGTAGGAAGCCGATTCGTGACCGGAAATTGATTAGGGCCTTTTGCTTTGTTTGCTTGATCAAGGTACGTACACGCAGCATAGAATTGTGATATATGTTACGTACCATATATTATGGTAACAAAGGTAAAGTATGGGCATGTAATGTGTATACTGTTACGCTTCTGAATAATTTATTATAATATAATTTTTAATAAGCAGAGGTAGTATGACCTCACTAACTTGAAACTGGACGTAGTATGACGTCAATTGGAGTAATGATTTTACTCGCGGCCTTGGAGCCTATGTGCCATCGCGGGGGTATGCATACTTGACCATAGACACCGAAGTAGGACGTGTGTCTATGGTAGAGACCAACTTAGGGGTTAGCTTCCCCTAATGTATTGTCTCGCCTGTGGAGTTTGAAGTGGTACCATCAGTATGGCTGGAATAGATACAGCAGTATGGCTGAAAAAGATACAGCAGTATGGCTGAAAAAGATACAGCAGTATGGCTGACTAACTGGAACATGAAAATTATAAAAGTTAATATCTTTACTTTGTTGTACTCGATTAATTGAATTGTGATTTCTTGCTGACGTGTACTTTTTGGTCTTAGCGATCCTGCGATGATATCGTTTCATCTTCAAATAATGACTAGCAGTAAGTTAATTGCAGGTGGGGAGTGAGGACTATTCTAGGAGGAATAAAACGTTACTATCAGAACTTATTATGAACCTAAGTTTTCGTATTTTCTTTTAATGTTGGTTTAAGAGGCGTGAACGCTCTCGAGTTGTAATAAATAGAATTAATTTTACAACTTATCTGCTGCTTCGTCTTTATGTCTGGTAGATTGTATTAGCACTATTAGAACTCGGTCCGCAAGTTTTATTTCGCTTGAACCGTTTTAACTAACCGTTTAACGCCCCGGTTTGACTCGAACTATATTTGGTTACTCAAAAAGTCTATTTCTCTTTTAAAAACGACACGAGTTAAACTACGGGATGTTACAATTGGTATCAGAGCGGGAGTTCTATTTAGTGTTATATATCTAAACCGATGTCTTAACGAAGCATAAGTCACGAGGAGAGTAAAGGGGTAGACATTAACGGGGTGATGTACTGTGATCTGTTTGTTGTTTTTAAGTACCTTGTTATGTATGCTTGTGATGGATGACTGATAGAACCATGTGTATACTTGTGATCATCTGAACTGTTATCCTTGTTTTATTTCGGTAATTGATTGCCTTGTTTTCTTTCTTTGTGAGTCAGGAAGTTGATATTTATCTTACCCATGGATAAGGGAAAGAAGCCAGCAGAAGAGGGAATGAATACCCTAGTGGAACCTTCATAGACCTTGGTTAATGCCCTAGTCTGGGCAGAAATTGAGGCTCTGGGTATATTGGAACGAAAGGAGGGAGAAAGTTATTTGGAGTACCAACATCGGATAGAATTAATGTGCTTGAAATCCAAACAGGTTTATGAACGGTTAAGGGATGGGGAGACGGTCGAGAGGACAGAAAGAGAAGAATCACAGTATCTTGATTTTGACAGAAGGGTCGGAACGGTAGATGTGGTGGGACGGAATGGTTTGGACATTTCGGAATCTAGTAGAGCTAGAACTAGTACTATTGAGGTAGCTGAACCCATAGTAGACCCTGACTCAGTTTTGGACGTTAATTTTGATGACTTAGACCCTGAGGAGGATCCCGAGGAAGATCCCGAGGAAGATCCTGAGGAGGATCCCGAGGAGGACCCGGAGGAAGAACTTGAGGTAGACTTAGAGGGTATTATCCATGAGGAACCTAGGGACATTGTAGAGGTTGAACCCCTGTGAGTAGTATTAGACCCTTATGAGGATATAATGGAAGATGGGTATCACACTGATGAGGATGAGATTATGAGCGATAATGATAGCGACATAATAATTCTAGGGGTTGGCCAGTGAGGCTGGAAGACCCTATGAGTGAAGAAGAAAGCGAGATCACCATGTGGGAGGAGAGCCCACCTGAGCCAGTTTTTGTGGAACTCTCCGATTTTGTGGATCAACCCGCCTTAAGTGATTCCTTGTCGGTCGGGACTCCATCTGATTCTGATTCTGCCTCTGACCCTGCTTCTGATTCTGATTCTGTTGACACCTCTGATGAATCCGGGGATTCCGATTTTGACCCTGATCAGTATATGGAAGATCAGGATCGTTTTGACGCGTCGCCTTTCTTTGTTTAATTGTTTATTTTCTACTATGTTTATGCAAACATACGGGTGCGTATGTCCATTTTTGTAGTAGTGGTATATCACGAATATTTTGTGAGTTGGGCTTTTTTTTTTTTTTTTTTGATTTTTGGACTATGTGTTTATCAAACAATAGTTATGTGGGAGTTATACCCAAGTATTTTATTTTGGACTATTATTGCACCTTATATTTATTTTGGATAATGCCTATCATTGTGATATTATTTCGTAATTGCTAGTCTAAATAATTACTTGCTTCAGTTTATTTTTTTTGCCCTCATAAGAAGGGAGATTAGAATGTGTGAATTGCGTATGAGTTGAACTCTAGTAAACAGAAACGAATAATTTTTAGTATTATCTGGTTAAAAAAAAAAAAAAAATTGGTCCAAACTCTGTCCATGTCCTTCTCACCTTTTCTCTAAGTTTTCTTTTAATTTATTTATATATATTTTATGAACAATAATAGTATAAGTCATCTTTCTAATAGACGCTATAGACCTATATATTTACAAACCTCGTTTAACCCTATGCAGTATACCTGCCAGCATGCCACCCTTCCTGAATCGGTCTACGCCACGAAGGAGCTCTGACCGAGTTCTGCGAAACTTAGTTAAGGCTTTAGCGGGGGCGAGAAACCCTAGACAAAAATCTATGGAGGAAAGAGCTTCCTCAATAAGTAAATGGATAGCTCAAAGTAAACCCTCGACCTACAATGGAAAAGGTGAACCATCCCTGTTAGATGTAGAAACACTTAGAGACAATGAACTGCAACAAGAGGGGGGGTGAATTGTTGTTGTTGCCTTTAGAGTATTTTTGCCCTATTTTCTTGCAGAATTTGAATAATAAAAATACTCAAGACAAAATAAAGAAAACTAAAAAGAAACACCAAGATTTAACGTGGGAAAAAGCCACGACCCTCTAGGGATTTCTCTTCTCTTATTAATTTTATGTAAATCAATTCTCTATTACATAAAATAAATTCTCCTTCTCTTTCTCTTCTCTCTTCTCTTTCTCTTTCTCTTCTCGGTTCTCCTTCTCGTTCTCTTTCTCTCTTCTCTTTCTCTTTCTCTTCTCAATTCCCCTTAGACTTACCCAATTCTAATTATAAATTCTCTCAAATAAACCCGTACAAGATTTCTCTAAATTGGATGAACAAAACAAAAATTGCACAAGGATTTAATCTTGGAATTAATAAGCTATTAAAAAAATTCAAGATTTCCTTTTCTTGATTTAAGAAAACTCAAAAAATATTTGGGCACAAAAATACTTTTTGGAAAATATTTTCTCTTGAAATGATCACCAATTTGTGCCGGTTTGCAAAACATCATTTGAATACCTTTTAGATCTAGTTTTTGCCATAATCTCATTATCCTAAGATGTGGGAGTAGTGGGCAAAATGACGTGAGTTTAGTGGATAGAAAACTTGGTGGTTACTCCAAGTTTATCCTTTGTCTTCTAGCTAAATATAGCTAAGACCTAATTTTAGAAATCTAATTTAAGATTTAAATTAAAAGTTAGTTATTTTAATTTAAGATCTAGTTTTTAATTAATTCCAAGTTAACTACCTTGTGCTTCCTAGATTTATTCACCCGTACAACAAAAATAAAAAGAAAAATAAAAACTAAAATTATTTTCTTAATAAATTCGTTGACTACTTCTCTGACTGTTGATCTGGGAACACCACACTGTCTCTGATTAGTCATTCTTCGAATCTGACTTGATCTTGAAACAGTAAAGTAGTAATGCCCTTTTCAACTTCTAATGGTTCCATCAACGACCTTTTAAGGATCGGATATAAAACCTAACACAATAATCTCAAAACGTAATATGTTTGTTTATTAAAGTTTATGTTATCATCAAAACTAAAATGGGCGAACAAATTCCCCCTTTTTGATGATGACAAACTTTATAAACAAACTTAATAAAAATAGAGTAAAACAAATAAAGTGAACATGCTTGAGATTAACACACATTCAACCATATCTAGTAAATTAAATCGTTACAAATAATTTACTAAATTCTAATGTAAACATATTAGTCCAATAAGTAAATTTTAAAACTTTTTTTTTTTCGAAAATCATGTGGTTAAACATGACTTAAGTTTTTAAAATTAAAACAAGACAAAACATAAACATAAATAACAAAAACTTATAAATTAAGAAAATTATAAACTAAGAAACATAAAAACATAAAGTTAAGAAACACAACAATCTAAGTACTTCGAAATATTATGAGTTGTAAGAATCCAACAATTAATCAATTTATCCCATAAAAATCAAACATTATATTGTAATCCAATCATGATCATATCATAAGCATACAAAGCCTAAATATATACTAAGCATTATAAAAGAGAAACCTATATCATAAACTAAGAACATTTTAAACATTTTAAAAGTTTTAGAACAATGACTTAAAGTCTTAGGTTTTAGAAACAGAGAACCAATTATCCAAAGATTAAGTAAAAACGTAAGCATTCACAAGCATCAATTAAGTTTGTTGCCATCTTCCCCCTTTTGACATCAATCAAAAAGTAGGGGTATATATCAATCCACAGCTCTAAGGCAAGCGTTAGACAAATTAAGATAGTAAGCAGCAAATTAAGAAAGCAAATGCCAAACATAAACCGAGAAAGCATGCATTCAAACATCATAGACCATAAAAGGTAGAGAATAAAAGATGATATGAAGGATTAAAAGTTGTGGGTTAGTAGCATAAACCGAAATTAATTGTCTCGTACCCCAGCAGGTACACAAAATAAGCAAAAAATAAATTGTTTAGAGATTACAAACGGTGTGGCCAACAAACATTAAATTGAAATTTTAAAACAGAAACAGGAGGGATCAGGCAGCAGTCTCCTCATCAACATATTATGTCTGCACTTCCACAGTGTCGAGCTTCGCACTAAGACGGGACTCCATCTGGGACAGCTGCTCTTCAAGTGTGGAGAGTGAGGCACGAACTTCACTTTGGAAAGCGCATAATTGAGACTGCATATCAAGGATTATGGAGAGGACATGAGCAAGGGTAGTAGGCGGAGGAGGAATAGTAGTGGGATCATCAAAACCAGTGGGTAGAGGTGATGGTGGTGATGTAAATGGTGGTGGAGTAGTTGCTATTGGTGGAGATGGTATAGGTGAGTTTGGTTTTGGTGATGGTGGGGTTGGAGAAGTAATGTCATCATGTTGGCTCGAGGAACTTTTGGAAGCTAACCTCCTGCTCTTCCTTGGTGTGAGCACGGAAGGTTTCTTGATTTTCTTTAGAGGCACATGAAGGTCCTCATCATCTTCCTGTTTCATTTCTTCTTCTCCCTCAACCTGTTCCCCCTCACTCACAGCCTCCTCCTGTTCCCTTTCAGTTTCTGCCTCAGTAGTGGCAGTGGGAACATCCTCCTGATCTCCTTTTTCTTCTTCCTTTCCTTCCTCCTCCTCTTCTTCTTTTTCTACTTTCTCCTCGTCTTCTTCATCAAAACTCACATCTACCTCCTCAATGGCATGTTCTAGAATCCCTTTATCGTTTAATTGGAGGTGCAAATTAGTAAGGCACCTCTCACTTATTTTATTATTGGCGCTCATAGGAAATTCTAGTCCATCCAATGGGACTCCAAACTTCTTAAAAATGCAAGTCAACAAACCACCGTATCCAACCATAAGTCCTTTCTCAATGCACTCGGAGAAATGTGATACCATCAACGACGGAAAATTAATTTTAATGTGATTGGCCATGCAGTAAATCAATGTTGCATCTCGTAAATTCACTTCACTCCGCTTAGAATTGCGGGGTAAAATGAACCTACGGGCAATGTTGTAAAGAAGCTTGTGTAGTGGAGACAGAGACATGTGACTAAATCTATTTTTACTATCTTGACCAAGAAATTTCAAAACAGTCTTCTCAGTAATACTAGAAAAAACAATCTTCGACCCAACATAGTATGTATCAAACCCTACCACTGGAACTTCGAACCATTCCCCCAACATTAAGCTATTAAACTCGATTTTAATATCTTTAATCATGCTTGAAAAAACCCCATTGTCAATTGTAAAATTTTGAATAAACTCTCTCATGAGATGTGGATAAATAGGATTACAAGAAAAATTACTCATTAATTCGTCCCACCCTTGATTACTTAAAATGGCGTGTAATTGAGGAAAGGGAGTAGAATCATACCAATATTTGTCCAATCCAAATCCTACGGACATCTCCTTTGCGCACAATCAGGATCCACGACCTTGGCCTTTTTCGCCGGTTTTGAAGATGAGCTTCCTTTGGTGGAAAAAGCCCTTTTTGTGCCAACATGCATGGGTTTAGATGATTTGGGTTGAGATGAGGGAGTTGATGATTGTGGGTTGTCGGATGAAGGGTGAATGACTTGTAATGGTTCCGGTTGTATGAATTTGGGTGCCTTTCCTTTGGTGTTCTTGGTAGATGAAGTCTTGTGAGTTTTCATGGTGATGGAGAGTTAATTTGATGAAGGTTAGGGATTGTTGAAGAAGGAAAATGGGTTGACGGTTTTGGTGAGATAAAGAGAGAGTTGTACTTTGGTAATTATGGTAAGTGTGATTGATGTGACGTGAGGAGTGGGTTATAAAGGGTGTGAAGGGACGGTTATGAAAAGTAGTACAACTTCTTGAATTCGGTTTTAGCGTGTGAACTTAGTGAGGTTACGAAGGGTTTACGTGTAAGTTCGTTGAATATATCGATTAAGATAACTACCTTCCGAAAAACCTCTATGATCCGTCTTCCATTTTATAAATTAAAATAAAATAATATGTTGGAATTTGTGGAAAATAAAATAAATTTTTGTGATTTTTGAAAAATAAAATTATAATATGTGGAATAATATAATATGAAATAATTTATGCTACTTGCTCTAATCAGTTCATGCAAGCAATCAAGATAAAGTTTAAGACACGTACTTAAATAGAAGCATACCCAAATCTCGCAATGATTGAATAATCAATCTTGGTTGTTGTGGTTGATTGAACCCTTCCAATTTTTCAAGATGTTTTGAGGAGGAATACTAGCATTAAACTTTAGTGAAGCTTGATCATACCTAGCTCCAACCTCATCTTTTCGAATTGTTCCCTTGGAAGCGGTTTGGTCATAATATCTGCAACTTGATCACTAGTATTGACATGTTTAACAATAATATTTTTATGCTCTACATTATCCTTAAGAAAATGGTGTCTAATATGAATATGTTTAACTCTAGATTGATGCACTGGATCTTTTGAAATGCAAATAGCACTAGTGTTATCAAAATAAATAGGAACACATTCAAGTTTAATACCAAAATCTCTTAGCTGTTGTTTAATCCAAAGCATTTGGGAACAGCAGGCTGCTGCTACTACATATTCAGCTTCTGCAGTGGATAACGCTACTGTGTTCTGTTTCTTGGAACTCCATGATACCAAACAGGATCCAAGAAACTGTACCATTCCTGAAGTGCTTTTTCTATTCACAAGATCACCTGCATAATCTGCATCACTATACCCTTTCAAGTCATAGACATCACTTTTAGGATAAAATAGGGATAAGTCATCTGTTCCCTTTAAATATCTTAGAATCCTTTTAACTGCCGTATGATGTGATTCTTTAGGATTTGATTGAAACCTTGCATACAAACCAACACTAAAGGATATATCGGGTCTACTAGCTGTTAAGTATAGTAGAGATCATATCATGCCTTTATACATCGTTTGGTCAACATTAATTCCATTAGAGTCTTCGTCTAATCTAATGTTATTGGCCATGGGTGTATGGTTTGTCTTAGCATTATCTAGTCCATATTTCTTTAGAAGTTCTTTTATGTATTTTTGTTGATGAATAAAAATATTGTTAGTAGTTTGTTTAATTTGCAAACCAAGGAAGAAATTTAATTCTCCATTCATACTCATTTCGAATTCATTACTCATTAGGTCCGCAAATTCCTTACATAACGATTCATTAGTAGCGCCAAAAATAATATCATCAACATATATTTGAACAACTAAAATATCCGAACCTTTATTCTTAAAGAATAAGGTTTTATCAATTTTACCTCGTATGAACTTATTATCAATCAAAAACTTAGATATTCTCTCGTACCATTGTCTAGGTGCTTGTTTTAGCCCATAAAGAGCTTTATCAAGCTTGTAGACGTGATCCGAAGAAATTGGGTTTTCAAAGCCAGGTGGTTGTTCCACGAATACTTCTTCTTCTAGAAACCCATTTAAGAATGCACATTTTACGTCCATTTGATATAATTTAAAATTCATGAAAGCAGCAAAGGAAATAATAATTCTAATAGCTTCTAATCTAGCTACGGGAGCAAAAGTTTCAGTATAGTCAATACCTTCCTGTTGATTGTATCCTTTTACCACTAACCTTGCTTTGTTTCTAACTATTGTGCCATGTTCGTCCAGCTTGTTCCTGAATACCCATTTCAGTCCAATTACCTTCTTGTTCTTGGGTTTAGGTTCCAAGTGCCATACTTTGTTTCTTTCAAACTCATTCAATTCGTCTTGCATAGCTACCACCCAATCCGAATCTTGTAAAGCTTCTTCATGATTCTTGGGTTCCATTGTTGATAGAATAGCAAAGTGTGCACAAAAGTTTCTCATTTGTGACCTTGTTTGTATGCCTTTATTCATGTCGCTTATGATCAAGTCTAGTGGATGTGATTTTTGATGTTTTCACGGTCTAAAAAACAAAGTCTCTGGTGGAGACAGATGTGGAAGCAGGCTCACTGACTTGATTCTGATTTGGTTCAGCATCATTTCTTTCCTCTTGAACTTCTCTTGGGATATCTGAATTAGGAACTGCAGGCTGTTCCTGATCTGCCTGTGCCTCCTGTTCTTGATTTGGTTCAGCATTCTGAACCTGTTGTTGTTCTTCTTGATCTTGCTCCTTTTGTATATTTTCTTCATCATCCAAATCAGCAAGACCTATCTTAAAATCACCTGTTTCTTGTTCACTTGTCATAAAGTTAGTTTCATCAAATATTATGTGAACAGATTCCTCAACACACATAGTTTTCTTATTATAAACTCTATAGGCTTTACTGTGAGATGAATAGCCAAGAAATATCGCTTCATCACTTCTTTCATCGAATTTACCTAAATTTCGTTTTCCATTGACATGCACAAAACATCGACATCCAAAGACTCGAAAATATGAAATATTAGGTTTAATTCCTTTAAATAATTCGTAGGGGGTTTTAGAAGTGATCGGTCTAATTAATACGCGATTTAATATATAGCATGCAGTATTAACGGCTTCGGCCCAAAAATTTCTAGGTAGACCACTAGCTATTAACATAGTTCTAGCCATTTCCTCTAAGGTTCTATTCTTACGTTTAACAACACCATTTTGTTGTGCTGTTCTAGGTGCGGAGAAATTGTGACTCAAACCATGCTCGTTGCAATAATCCATAAACTTTGAATTTTCAAATTCTTTACCATGATCCGATCTTATGTGGACAAGTTGATTGTTATTAGATTTCTGAATTTTAGTAGCGAATGCAACAAATTCATCAAAAGCCTCGTCTTTGCTAGATAAAAATAAAGTCCATGTAAATCTACTGTAATCATCAACTATAACAAAAACATATCGCTTACCGCTGCGACTTTGGATTCTCATAGGTCCACAAAGATCCATATGAATTAATTCAAGTGGTCTAGAGGTGGTCACGACATTTTTAGGTTTGAAGGATGACCTTGCATGTTTTCCTTTGGCACAAGGATCACATACTTCATTCTTTTGAAATTTTAGGGACGGTAATCCTCTTACTAGGTCTTTAGATCGTAAAGTGTTAAGCAATGAAAAACTTGCATGACCTAATCGTTTATGCCAAAGAAGAGGGTCATCTTCTATAACGCTCAGACATGTTAGACTGGTTTTAGGAACAGTGTGCAGGTCCACCACGTAAGTGTTCCCTTTTCTGATTCCTTCCAGAATGATGTCTCCTGTGTCGTTCCTAGAAATGATGCACTTTTCAGAAGTAAAGTTTACAGAGTTACCTTTGTCGCAAAATTGAGAAATACTTAAAAGATTCTCGACCAAAAATACATTATCTATAGCATGGGAACTTGACCTTCCTATCTTTCCTTTTGCAATAATTTCACCTTTCATGTTGTCACCAAAGGTCACAGTTCCTCCATCATAGGCTTCTAGTGAGAGAAATTTTGATCTATCGCCTGTCATGTGCTTGGAACAGCCACTGTCGAGATACCATGAGCTGTTCCCCCTCACTAGAACCTGCAAAACGAACTTAGTTGTTAGAGGGTGGAATCCAGCCATCCTTGGGTTCCATGTCGATTATACAAGAATCATATTTCTTAATCCAAACTCTATCGACATATATTTGGTTCGTTTTGTTATGCTGTTCCTTTTTTAAACATTGATGTTTCAGGTGCCCAGTTTTGCCACAAAAGGAACAGACCTTTTTACTTTGGAGATCAACATAGACCTTTTTCTTTTTATCATGTTTGTCATATCCTAGAACTTCGGTTCCTTTGGTTTTAGCATTAAGAATCCATTTGGGAACTTCTTTGATTTTCCCTTTTCCTCTTGAATTTAATTCAAGCTTAAGTCGATCATTTTCTTTTAAGGCGGATTCTAGGTCTAATTTCATTTGAAGAAGAACACATTTAATTTCTTTATTAGACTCATAATTTACTTCCATTTCTTGATACTTAAGTTGATTTAATTCAATGTTTAACATGATGTTTTCTTCTTTAACCTTTTCTATAGCTTCTTTTAACATCACATTATTATCAAGTAATTCAAAGAATCGAGTTTGCACATCGGACCTAAAAGAATTAAGGTAGGATATTTGGTCTTTGCAAGATTTAAGGTCTTTTTCAGTTTTGAGACAGATGGCTGTTTGTTTTTCTAAATTTTCGTGAGATTCTAAAATCATTTTAATTAATCTATGTTTATCCAATTTGAATAAATAATCAGAAAATTGATCAGAAGACAGTACCTCTTTTCCTTTAGACTTCTCATCATGCGTTGCCATGAGACATAGATTGGCTACTTCTTCTTCTTCAATGGGAGCTTCGGTTTCGATCTCGCTTTTGGATTCTCCCCATGCAGCTATCATGGCTTTGCGAAAGTCGGATTTGTTGAAGTTTCCTTTTGTTGGTTGTCTTCCTGTTTCCCTTGCTTTTCCTTTACCTTTCTCATTCTTCCATAGTGGGCAATCCTTGATGAAGTGCTCGGTACTTCCACATTTGTGGAATTCATATGTTTTGGAATTTGAAGTTCCTCTTTCTTTGTTATTTCTTTGATTTTTATACTTGTTGTTCCTGAAGAACTTCTTAAATCTACGTACTAGCATTGCTTCCTCTTCCTCATCAGATTCTGATTCTTCTTGATCGTTTGCTGTCAGAGCCAGACCCTTGTTCCTGGAACTGTCAGCTGTTCCCAGATGTAATTCATGAGTCATAAGGGAACCAGCCAACTCTTCCATATTAAACTTTGTGAAATCTTTAGATTCTTGAATGGCTGTGACCTTCGCTCTCCAACGATCATCTTGAGGTAGGCTTCTTAGGGATTTTCGCACTTGTTCATCTGACGGAATTAGCCTTCCAAGGGAGACAAGCTCATTCGTGATGTTCGTGAACCTAGTAAACATTTCTTGAATGCTTTCTTTAGGTTCCATAACAAATCTTTCATATTTAGACATGAGCAAGTCAATCTTGGAACGCTTTACTTCACTCGTTCCTTCGTGGGTAACCTCCAGCAGATCCCAAATTTATTTGGCTATTCTGCATCCCATAATGTGATTATGTTCGTTTGGACCAAGCCCACAATGAAGTAATTTGATAGCAAGAGCATTCATTTTCATCTTTTGAAAATCTTCTTTCTCGTATTCTGTAATAGGTTTGGGAACAGTCTCGTTATTGGAGTTGAGAGTTGTTACCTCAAAATCTCCAATTTCGATGACTCTCCAAACTTGATAGTTCTCGGCTTTGATGAAGATCTCCATTTTGTTTTTCCAATACGTATAGAATTTGCCATCGAACATTGGTGGTCTCTGAGTAGAGTACCCTTCTTCCATGCGTTCGTTCATTTTCAGCATCTCTAATACACCAAGATACGGCTCTCAGGGTTTCCTGATCAAATGAGGAACAGGGCTCTGATACCAATTGTAGAAACACTTAGAGACAATGAACTGCAACAAGAGTGGGGGGTGAATTGTTGTTGTTGCCTTTAGAGTATTTTTGCCCTATTTTCTTGCGGAATTTGAATAATAAAAATACTCAAGACAAAATAAAGAAAACTAAAAAGAAACACCAAGATTTAACGTGGGAAAAAGCCACGACCCTCTAGGGATTTCTCTTCTCTTATTAATTTTATGTAAATCAATTCTCTATTACATAAAATAAATTCTCCTTCTCTTTCTCTTCTCTCTTCTCTTTCTCTTTCTCTTCTCGGTTCTCCTTCTCGTTCTCTTTCTCTCTTCTCTTTCTCTTTCTCTTCTCAATTCCCCTTAAACTTACCCAATTCTAATTACAAATTCTCTCAAATAAACCCGTACAAGATTTCTCTAAATTGGATAAACAAATCAAGAATTGCACAAGGATTTAATCTTGGAATTAATAAGCTATTAAAAACATTTAAGATTTCCTTTTCTTGATTTAAGAAAACTCACGAAATATTCGGGCACAAAAATATTTTTTAGAAAATATTTTCTCTTGAAATGATCACCAATTTGTGTCGGTTTGCAAAACATCATTTAAATACCTTTTAGATCTAGTTTTGCCATAATCCCATTATCCTAAGATGTGGGAGTAGTGGGCAAAATGACGTGAGTTTAGTGGATAGAAAACTTGGTGGTTACTCCAAGTTTATCCTTTGTCTTCTAGCTAAATATAGCTAAGACCTAATTTTAGAAATCTAATTTAAGATTTAAATTAAAAGTTAGTTATTTTAATTTAAGATCTAGTTTTTAATTAATTCCAAGTTAACTACCTTGTGCTTCCTAGATTTATTCACCCGTACAACAAAAATAAAAAGAAAAATAAAAACTAAAATTATTTTCTTAATAAAAACTAAAAGGTAATTAATATTAATGATAATTTAGTTTTTGCAAAAAAATGCGGAAGTGTGAAAAGGCCTATTTGCTAAAACCTTTAAAATTAATAAAAATGTTTATTAGAAAGGATAAATATTACATAAAAATTTAGAAAATTAAAATACATTCGTTTCAAAAAATACACATAATTAATATTAAATACGTCAAAATCTTCAAATATAAAGCTTTATAAAAAATTTACAGCTAAGTCCTCGATAGCATAAATAAATTGTAGCTGCGACCTGGATCGAAACCTGAAACTAAATCCTGCAACATGCTGTCATCCATAATACAGATGACAGCCGATTGAATCGGTCAGCGCTTAATGCCGAGCATAACTCCCTATCCAGCTCAAAATACGGAATTGATACACTACATTTACTAAATAATAATTAGAGTACGAACTTATAATTAATTGACACTATTGTATACTTTTACCATATTCTTTTACTATTCCACACTTTTAAGTCATTAAGATACCATTCTCAACCCTGGCAGAAGTACGTTACTGCCACTTATACAATTCGATCGGTAATCTTAATACTTAAGCAAGTTCAGTTGATTAATACTTATAACCATACCATGCCTCGTAGCATCAACAATAATCAAGTTCATCATTGATCAACAAGCACAAACAATATGACACCTGATATATGTAAGGGTCTTGCTAGATTAGGGCCAAAGCCCTAAATCTAACTGTGGTGGGGGTCGTCACCCGCCAATGTTTATGCTCGAGCTTCTACAGGATAGGTAGCTAACCCTCTGTCTAACACCGCATTTTACGTGCCGGCCAACACGGGCGCCGGGATTTTACATGCCAGTCCATGGTTCGACATTTTCTTACTATCAGGGTCATTCAATCAATACACATATAATTTCACACAAGCACATCATATTTTTACCACTACAAGTTGACTTTGACTTTGACCATCTTATATGTTAACTTCCTTATTTAATAATATTCTTCCTATATATATACCCTTTTATGTTCACCATTAAGGTTTTCGAGGGGTCTTCATTCCCAAGTGATTGTTAATAACATCACTGCTGCTGGTTCAGGAGTTCACAATTTATCTTATAATTTTTGCTTTCGGGAAGCGAATTGTGTTGCTCATCGCCTTGCTAAATGGGCTTTGAATGGCTATTGTTCTAGTGTTTGGCTTGATAATGGTCCTGTTTGGATCCATGATATTGTAATCTCTGACTTATCTTCTTATTAATAAAGCCTTCCACTTTGAACTTCAAAAAAAAAAAAAAAAAAAAAAAAAAAACATTATACTTTATTTATAACTTTATTTTAAACAGTTTTATTTATTAAATAAATTTTTACCAATACTTTAATATCCTATTAATGGTCTCCAAAATAATATTTTTCACAAGTAGTTACTAAAATTTATTTCTCTTACAATGAGTTTCTATGATCAACATTTCTAAAAAAATATTTTCTATTCACAAAAACAAATATTCTAATTATGAATCAAATAAAAGTATGTTCTATGGATAAACTTTCAAAATTCAATAAAGTTACCAAAAATCAATATTTCAAGTTGAAAAACAAGTAAAATCTGTTAAGTTCACAAAAATCAATATTCTAATTATAAAACAAATACAACTAATTACAAAATCAATATCTCTAGTTATAAAACAAGTAACACTTAATAAGTTCACAAAAGTCAATGATCTAGTTATAAGATAAGTAAAGCTTATATATTCACACAAATCCATAATTCTTGTTATAAAACAAGTAAAAACTTTATTCTTTTAATATCAAAATTTCACAAATAACTTTGAAAAAACTACTTTATTAAAAGTATTTTTACATCTTTTTACATAAATTTGGTCAAATAGAAAACTAACGAATTATTTTGCACTAATTAGTTATTTAATATCACAAAAGTTACTTTTTATTATAAAATCTCATATATTTAAGAAAATACTTTAATATAAATAACTTACAATTTTTTTTAAATATATCTTTTTATTAACTTGTTATTTTTATTATTATCATAAAAATAGTTTGTTTGACAAAATTTTAAATCGTAAAGAACATTTTATTTTATTTTTTGACCAAATAGCCTATGAGTCTTTGTTGACCCCCTTTTTTCTTTACTTGAAACAACTTAATTTAATTAATTTATCATAGTAAATTCTAATGTTATAAAAACTAAAATCTTTTACTCAATAGCTTAAATATTTAATATAACTTTAAGGATAAGCTTTAATACAAAAGATAAAGTATAATGAGAACATCCTAAGCATAACCATACTAAAAAAATATGTTCATGAAATAATACACAACTTTATAAACTAATATATTTAAGGGTCTACATAAAAATATTACCTATAATATTACCATAAACATTCTTAATATAATAATATTCGTAAATAATTCACAAACATAGTAACACTAGTTAACATAGATAGTACTTAATATATGTCACTAGTATATAATAGTTCACTCAACTTTCTAAACATGTCCAAATCTTATTAATTAACATATTAAAATTTTTTTGGCACAACTAAACTAAATTAAATATTAATCATAATATTCTTTAACTAACTTCCTACTTAATATACTCAATATATATCATACTTTGCGTATTATAAAGTAAATATAATAAAAACTCAAGTAAACATGGCCAATATTGCTAGAATCATCTCTAAGATAAGGAGGGTATGGTGTTGGGATTTCTTTCTTTGTTCAATTTGGTTTACTTGCATAAGTAAACAAGATTAAATTATTCGATAGGTTTTGACTTATTAGTTTTAGGTAGTTTGGAATTAGGATTAGTTTGGATATAAAAACAAGCTTAAAATAATATCATCAAAGTTAACAATAAAAAAAACATTTCTAGTTTGAAATAGTTTAATAAAAGTGTTAAAGTCGTTATAATAATCGTTAACGAAAGTATTTAAGAAATAATAATTTTAACCGTAAAGTTTTAGTAAACCGTAAACTTATTATGTGATTTTGAAATTTTCGTAATAATAATTAATACCCTTGGGCTCATAAAAATAATATTTAGAAATAAAATTTAAAAAAAGGTTTCATATTTAAAATAATTTAAGAAATCGGACATTAAAATGAAATAATAAGAATTCAATAAAAATAAGTCGGATAAAGTTAATCTAGAGTCTAATAAAATAAAAATTTTGAAATTATTTCGGGAATGATAATTAGTTGAAATAAGATTTAGAAATTTAGTAAAGTTGGATGAGTTCAATAATCACAATTAGGAATTAAATTGAAGGAATTAAGAATTAGTCGAAAATGATTAAGATTAGAATTTTTCAGTCTGTTACAGTTGTATAATAGCTTTCATCATAATTTGTGCAACCGTCGGGGTGGAGCCTACTCTTACGGCTTTTAGATACATCTTTTGATTAAGGAGATGTTTGGCTAAGGAAGGGCTCTGCTGGGTGAGCTTTCAACACCGGTCAGGGTTCTTAATTGTAGATAAGCTAAAGGACAGCATGAAGCGCTTCCGGAATGACTTCGTCTTTCTGTACAGGGCCGAACTGAACCTTAATAATAACGTGCCCCAATGCGATCTTGACGAGTTTTTGGTCAATATAGAACATGTGACTAAGGGCCTAGAATTAGGAGAACTTAAACCTATGTTTGTACAAAGAAATTTTGTTGTAGATAAAGCACACCTTCAAAATGAGTTATTCTTGTCGGCCTTAGGGCTTAGTCCGAAATATCACATGGGTGAGTTCGGCTCCTATGTTTTCTTTAATTTTTGCAGGTCGTTGACTAATTTGTCTTTCTTTATTTGCAGTCGTTGCCATTGAGGAATTAGAGAAGAAATATCCTGAGATAATGAATGCTATGAGCTTTACTCAAATGGCGGCCGAGTCTCGAAGAAAGATAGCACAGGCCGAAAACACGCTGCTTCCTCCTCCTCCCAAGACAACAGCTTAAGTTTTCTGATTTCTACGATTTGCAAATCACCTAACTCATCCTGATCTCTCAGAATGGCAAAAACAAAAGATTGCATGAAGAGTCACAGGCCGATTCTAGTAGTACGACGGGCTCTGCTGGTTCTCCCTCGGCCCAACCGTTAAAGCGTCAGAAGCCGCTCTTGCCGAAGAGAGACATTAGCAACAAGCTGCGGGGGCGTCGAGGGAGAAGGACAAGGGAAAGGAGGTTGTTGCTGCTTAAGAGTTCGAGTACGAGATAACTCGCCGGGATACCAGGGTAGTCCACTGCTCGGACCAAGCTTTTTCTGATTTATCCCCCAAAGATCTAAGGGTGCACTGGAGGAAAGCCATGAGGCAACTGGTGTCCGACAAGGACTTAAAGCAGTTGGCTACCATCCCGACCAAGACTAAGGCGATTGAGATACTTGCTTTACAGGCCGAGGTGAGCTTATACATGTGTGGAAACTTAAGGGATTTATTAAAACACCTTTCTTACTTTTCTTACGTTTGGCAGCTAAATATTCGTCTGCAATATGAGATGACGACGGCGCTGGAATCGGAGACTGTGGAGGCCGACCTTAGAGCTTCTCATAAGGGGGTCACTGAGTTGAATGGGAGACTGATCGCTAAAAAAGATTAAGTCATGAACCTGACCCGGGAGAACAAGGTTCTCCATCACTCTTTGGATATAAGATGCACGGCAAGTGTCGCTTCCTGAAAGAGGCAGTGCTTGTCCGCGAGAGGTAGCTGTCCTTGAAAAAGAAGATAGTAAAAGAGCGGCTGGAGTCCGGGGAGGGCCAGCAGTTCGTGGCCAAGTTGGGTGCCGATTCCTTCATCCAAGGCCTGCGCGTGAAAGAGCTAATGTTGCATCGTGCAAACGAGAAGGCCGAGACCAAGCTGGACCTAGAGGCTTTTTCCAAGGCTGGGGAAGAAAACTTTAAAGCGGTCGTCCAAGATGCAGCTGAATAAATGAGGGAGCTTGAGACTCAGGGTCCTAACGATGAGGAAGAGGCCGAGAAAGCGGCTTGGGAAGAGGCTCTACCTTCTTAGCTGTCGAAGATATTTGATGTCGATTTTTCACACTACGACATTTTCATCCCTTCCAGGCCGCCTACTCCCCAAGCGTCTCTAGTACAGGCCGTCCCACTATTCCCACCTATCGTACTGGCTTCGCCGGCTATGTCTGGAGGCGGTCCTGTCACCCTAGCTCCAGAGGAGGCCCCGGCTCCGGAGGATGTTCTTGATCTGCTTTTTTCTTATGAGGAACTGTTGGAAGGAGGAGAGGAATGAAGCTCCTTGGTCTTGTTGTGTCGACTTTTTCTATCGTTTGAATTTGTCTGATTTTGAGGCAATATTTCTTATCCGATTTTGATTTGTTTACCATCTTTATCTAAATTAACTTTCACCTTAGCCAAAGACATAAATGCACAAAAACTCACTCTTACAGGAAAAACAAAAAGGGGTAAAAACATTGATAAAATGCAACTAACAAGAATCATCTATGAACTAGAAAATGTAAGGAATTGTTGTAAAACAAAGTTTTTTTAAAAAAAAATAAAATAATCAAATCAATGATTTATGGTCAATTTGAAAAGCAACTAATAATTGTAAATACAGTCATACTGAATGATGTGCTACAAGACATAGTAGCTTGCTGAGCGAGTTAAGATAATAACTTTGTTTCTTACCTTAATAATATAAATACATTAATCTAAACAGAATATTATTCAAAATACAATTTTATTGTGTTTAATTTTTTATAAAGACTTGTTGTACTAATTATTAGAACATGTCAACAATCATATTATGTGTTATAATACAGGAAAACCTTGTCAACATGTCACAGTATCAAATAGTGTTTTGGCGCTCATTTCATGCTTTAATTTGCTTATTTCATTGTCATTATCACTGATGCTTAATATTATTATCTATAAATGAAAGTCTTTTCATCTTCATATATAATAGAACTTCATTATTTCGATGACTATTGTGACTCTTGATTAGCTTTCTAGACTTAAAATTCTATGGTATTCATTAAATGTAGTTAATCTTTTTATTAAAGTTTAAAAGTATTATTATTAAATTAACAATATAGAAGGCTATTTCCACAAAATTTAAATAACAACCCTCTGGTTATACCCATCAAATTCGAATTCTACTATATATATTATTAAATTTCAACTCCAAGACAAGCAAAGCAAGGGTACTTTTAATTAACAATATAGATGGCTATTTCCACAAGGGCACTTTTTATTTCCACAATATATATGTAACACCCCTGAATTTCCGACCCTTAAACGAAACCAAAATCGTTAAGGACGGGAGGAATTTTGGGGGTTTACAGATGGTTACCAGAGCCAGTGGTTCCTATTTTGATGCTTTATGTTTTTAAATTCATTGAGAAATTGTTTGAAGCTAGAAGTTATTCGTGAGAGTTGGGTAGAGATGGGATAGGTGCATATTACATATTACATATTCATGCATAATGATTATCATTGCACGTGTATAGATAAATATATAGTTTGTTTACCTTGTTATAAGGCTCATTCTCATGTGTGTTATTATAATTAAAAGTTATGATTGTGGTTTGAATGATGATATGATGTTACAAATTAGTAGAGTTGATTTATGTGTTATCGAGTATTAATGACAACTATTACGTATTTTGGGTAAATTCATGAGTCTTAACTTAGATTAAGTTATATTTTGATAGAATTTAAAATGGGTTAGTATTAGAAAGTTTAATTTGAACTTGAATAAATTAGGGTTGATGAATTTAAAATTAGTATGTACTACTTTTGTGGCATGGATGATGTTTTATTAATTAGAAATCATGTATGAGCTTGTGTATGTGACATTGTGGATAAATGGTGGCTAGGGATGGCAACGGGTCGGATCTGGGCCGGGTCTAGGTGGACCCGGATCCAGATCCATTTTCAAGCACTGGGTCCAGATCCGGATCCGGACCCGCGGGTCTGTTTTTATAGGACCCAGATCCGGGTCCGTGGATATTGCGGATCCAGTACCGGATCCGGGTCCAAAACGGGTCTCACTTGTTTTTGCCCTTTTTGGTGTATTTTCGAATCGTTTTGAGATTGCCATGATGCTATTTATAGACTAATGATAATATACATAATTTTCATTTCCAGTACCGCATTAGGAATGGCTTTCTTGACTAATTTCATATCTTCTAACGAAAACTTAGTAGTTGCTGCTGCCATCCTTGGCCAAAGTTCAACACCATCTCCACCACTTATTGCAGTTTTCTTATCTTTCACCCACGCACAAACATCTTCCAATAAATCCCAACACTGAAAGAATAGTCCACCAAATAATTTTTATTCTTCCCACTATTCCTTTCTTTTTTACTTCTCTTTTTTCTACCCTTTTTTCAGCAACATAATCCTCCTCATCATCTTTACCATTAGCCTTTTTGCAGGAAGCCAGAAATAATGACATCAAAGAAATCCCATCTCCTAAAGCATGATGAATTCAAAGAATTGCGTATTTTAATTCAGTATAAATAAGACAATTGTAGAAATTAATATATATTGATTTATACTTTAAAAAAAAAAACGGGTCTTAAGATCCGCGGGTCCGGGTCTGGGTATTTTACTCAGATCCGGACCCGGATCCGTGACTTGATATTTAGACCCGGACCCAACCCGGACCCGACGGGTCTATTTTTTTAGGCCCCAGATCCGTGAAAACGGATACGGATCCACGGATCCGGGTCGGGTCCAATACCCATTGCCATCCCTAATGGTGGCTAGTTATCGTTTATATGACATTAATCATGGTGTTGTGATTAGTATGAAAACGATGACGTATTAGCGATCGAACGATGAGTTTCAACCACTAACACCACCAAGATCGAAATATGTGAAGTCTTGTGAAACAAATTACGCAAATTATATAACTCGATGTTTGTAGGAATAAAATGCAATAATAAAATGACACAAATGTTTAAGGAGGTTCACCCAATATTGGCTACGTCCCCCGTGGTGTAGTAACTCTTATATTATATCAAAAGGAGCTCAAAGAGCTCTCAAGTATAGAGTATTACAATTAGAGAAGAGATGAGGCTAAGTGTTTGGCTTGGGGTATTTTGTGGATTTGTGGATATCTTGGAATAGTGTATTAGCTTCCCTTTTATAATGGACATTACAATTAAAGAGTATAACAATATTAATGCTAGGAATTACTAATGAGTAACAGCTGGAATACCAAAAATTTCTACAAAATGGAATCCCAAGCTTGCTGACCTACTGTTCCCATGTGCTCGTTCGAGCATTACCATGGCTCTTTCGAGCAGCTCCTTCTGTGAGTCTCTGGAACTTTCTGTCTAGGCTGCTCGTTCAAGGCGATGGTGAGCTCGGTTTCTCCTTGTTCGAGCATCACACACAGGCCATGACCTTTGAGCTTCATCACACCTCATAAAGACCTTAATTAAGCTCTTCAATCAATATACTCAATTACTCAAGCATTGAACCTTACTCTTAATCACCATCATAACTATCAATCATAACTCACCCATTAACTTACTTCATAGGATACCATCCTAAGAGTCACACTTGATTTATTTTGGTGCACTCAAGTCACACCATTCATAACAGTATTGTTGATATCTATTGTTGTAGAGTAAATGATACTAACAATTACTAAGAAATAGATTAAGGTTGCAATTGTCATTAATGAAAGTATTTCCATGGTTATAGTTGTTTGATGAGGTTATTAGTTTTGAGCTTGATCGCGACCATTGTCAATGATTGTAGTGGGTTGCTTGTACATAATTGAGCTTGGTTGTTATATTGGTATGTTTAATAGGTGTTGCTAAGTTGTGCGAATTTGACCCAAATTATACGAATCGTTATTAGTTCGTCAAGCTACAAATTAAATTTATTCTTAATCGTTTTACTCTAAAACCTTGAAAAGGTAACAAATCATTATGATTGATATTAAGTGTAACATCATATATTATGTGTTCTTAAACTTTCCCATGGATAGTTTGATTATAACGCGCAAGCGTATGATTGCGTCCTTTTCACTTGAAGACATCTTGATATAGAATTGACTAAAGCTAATTTTTGGGTGATTGAAAATAGTGGCGTAGTTCATGTGTGAACATGGGTTGAACTTATCGCATAAGTACGTTTAGAGTGCGTATTAGCTTGAATCAAAACATGTTTGGTTAATAGTGTAGTTTGTATGAAGTCAATGCCTCTTAAATGATGTCAAGTAGGCTTATTAGTCTTGCTTTAATAGTGCATAGGTGCCCGGTTCATAAGGAGGGCGTAAGACCTCTTTCTTGGCGATTTATCTGACTTGTTTTTAGGAGTGCAGTGGAGCTGCAGGTACGTATACGCAGTAACTATTTCTTATATGCAGCTTTTCCTTTAAGACATTTTTGTTCATTATTATTGTGAGATATACATTGTATCGAAACTATGAAATATTAACGAGTAAGCCTTGTATGAAAAGATATCGATTACGAAATCCTTGAGCATAGAATAGTTTAGAGAATGAGAGTATTAGTAGAAGGCGGGGTCCATCCCCCTCATATATTTAAGAATTAGATTATGCCTTACTCGGAGTTAGAATGACTCCTTTATAGGTGAATTTCATATTTTATTTGAGTTGCTCAGTGGGCTTCGGCGTTATGCTATCCCAAGGCTCTCTTTAAAAGTCAAAAGCGGGAGTTATTTCCCTTTGATAAAGTACTAAATTATGATTAGTTGGCATGACTCAACTGGATTATATCCGGTTGATTTAGTAGTCTCCTAGGTGAGGTTCGACGGGACCACCGTAAGGGGGGTATAAGCATACTTTGTCAATTGGGCGCCGGGTGGCCGATAACGCCCCTTGATCGAGGTGTCACCATGCGGGCCTTGCAAACCCCAATATGGTTGGCTCTCCACTGGATTAGTATCCTAGTGTTAGTTTCCCAAAGGTAGGACCCGAGAGGGTCAGCTGGAGGGGGTATGATCTCATACTTTGCCATGGGTGTCAGATGGCCAATAACACCCATGGCCGTGTCACTATGCCATGGAGTGAAAAAAAAAAGTACTGATAGAATGTTACTCATTGATAGAAAGCTTATTAATTCATGGAAAGCTTACACATTAATAGAACGTTTACTCATTGATTATTCAATGATAGAGTAGTTTATGCTACTGAGAAGTACGCCTAAGCTAACTACCCTCAAAAGAGTTACCAATCCCAAAGATGGGCTATGAATACGCTTACTCTAAGATAGACAAGCTCTATAGGGTCACGTGTTAGATAGTCTGTTAATGCCTCGGTTGAGTTGATACTACGCGTGTTCTTCAAGAGTTTATGTTTGAGAAGAGAAATGTTAAAACATGCATTCTATCTAAGAAGCATAGGTAGACGGTAAACGGTTATTATTTGTCCTTGTGTCCTATGAAATTATCTTATGTTGTATACCATAATGTTTTTATTAGTTGGTCTTATTATATTTGATGCTTGTTCCTGACGCGTACGTGGTTGTGTTTATGTTTGTTTGTTTGATGACTTTCTATGATTGTCCTGCTATGACACATTGGCCTTGGTCTGATGTCGAGCAGCAGGAGGATCATGGACAGTCGTAGCAGGTATTGGAGCTTCTTTGTGCATTGCATTGCATTGGGGGCGAGTGACAAGGGCGAAGAATAACTTGTGTCATATCGCTATCCTTTGATTTTTTAGTTCTTATTTATCTTTTGTAAACTTTGTCTGTATACGTTGGTTATGAGGCCTTGTGTCCTCCTTTGTGTATTTTGTATTTCCGCTGCGTAGTTTATAAAGTTGGATTTAAAGAGTCTAGTCAGTCTAAAACGCAAGCGCCGACACTGGAACCACAATCCATTTTGAGAAGCCGGCGATGAATCATTCCGCCGTGACATAGTTCTGATAGGCTATTGATGCCTTTGTTTTATTAGATTTTAAATAACTTTTGTTTTCTACAAAAAGGCGCACGATTTTAGAGTAGATGTTGTTGAAAATTTTTACTCACCTCTTTAAAGTTAATCTTAAACGTTTATCAAAATTCTTTTCTCTTTCTTTTTAGAGGAAATTCGGGTGTTACAATATATCACAATATATCATATTGCATTTCAACTTCATTCCAAAAATGTTGTCCAAGTTTTTTGTCCGTAGTATTCAGAGAAAAATACAATGAATATATGGCATACTAGATTTTGGGTTTGGTATTTATAAGAAATAAGGGAATGATGTTTTGGTTATTATATTTATATTTATTTGTTTTCAAGAGTACTTTTTATTTTACTTTATTCTTCTTACTTCAATATAATAAATGATTGATTGAGATTAATAAATTTGTAGTTTGGTATGATTTTTGGTATGCGAATGTAGCAATTGAAATGCAATGAAATACATCTAAAATAATATCATGAAATTGCATTTTTTGTAAACACCGAAATTTATTTTATGAAATTAAATAAGAGAAAAATAACATTCTTATTCTTTAGATTAATGTGTGGCTGATTGAGGTAATAATCTTTTTGATGTAGGATCTCCCATTCGACAAAGATGATGTTGTCCTTAAAGCAACCTTATTTATATTCATCTCTACTGTGAGGAAGTCGCAAAGAATTTATTTTTGAAGGAATATGTTCAACTCTATTGAATGTACCAATTCAATTTTATATATTTCTAATTGCATATAATTAAAAAACTATTAAAAATTAATATTAATAAAATTTACAATCCTATTTTACTATATTTTGACATTTAAATTAAAAATAAAATACAAATCAAAAGTGATTAGTAAAAATTTCAAAAAATCATACCCCTTTTGTCCCATTTAATTTGCACCATTTTTCATTTTGATATGTCGCAGTTAAATTGCATCAAATCTATTTTTGTACTATAGCTCACCACCTTTTACAACTTACTAACTATCTAGCTACCAATTAATTACCCCATTTAATACCCGAATTACTCCATCCAAATTCTTAACTACTCTTTCTCTCTCTCTCTCTCTCTCTCTCTCTCTCTTTATTAAATGCTCATTCGATCTACCTGACCCACCATTACTCACTTAGCCATTTATTACCATTGCTCAAACCCCATAGATGAGTGATTGTTCATCTTTTTCTCCTTAAATACTTCTACCACTAAAAACTCTAATATGTTGTTTAATTTTTCACTTCATCCTTCTCTCTCTCTCTCTCTGTCTTCACTCATGCTCTCTCCTTCTTCATGAAGAATCCAATATTTTTTTCCGTTCTTTATTTTCACCCCTTTTACTTCTTCATTCAGCAATTGTTCATGACTTCCTACATTTGTTTATCTTGATTCCTTTAAGGAAAATATTTATGAAAAGCATTTATGATTTCCATATTCAAGATCCATTCTTCACTACAAGAAAATAAGGGATTTTTAGTCACTTTTGATGCGACGCTTTATCAAAGTGTCGTTTTGTATATATAAAAAACATGGGATATAATGACACTTTTTATAAAAGTGTAGAAAAGTGTAAATAATATTCGGGGAAATTTTGCCAAATACCCAAAATGGTAAAATTAACCATTTATTAATTATATTATAAATCAAACGCGCCCTAAATTCTTGATTCCATTTTCTTCTCCGCATAATTGCCATTTTCTTAATTCTCCTTCATCTTAATTCTCCATAACTGATTCTGGCTGCATATTCATGATTCCACGCACAACACTATATTGACATTTTCTTCTTCGCATTCCGTCATCTGAATTCTCCAAAACAGCTTCGCCGCATCTTCACCGCATCTTCACCGAAGGTTTGTCATTTCTTCCAATATCCGAAAATTTCTTAAATTGATTGGGATTTAAGAAGAATTGGCATGAACAGTACCTGAAATTCTTAAATTCTTAAACTTTCTTTATCGTAATGATTTTCAGGTTCCGCTATACAACCATTGCTAAATTGATCGGGATTTTCAGGTATCATTCTTCCAGTCGCTGCCATTTTGATTTTTTTAAACCTAAAATCAAACGTTTGGAATGTGCAAATTAATCACAATGAAATGATTTTGATTGTTTGTTCATGTCATTACTTATTAATATTATTTGTTGTTAGTTTTGATTTGTTACTAGTTTTGATTTGATTTGTTACTGTAAAGTTGGGTTTCTTAAACCATTAATTTGATTTCATGTTTCTTATGATAAGTTGGTGTTTGGTGTATTATAAGCTAATTTGTTACTGTAAAGTTGGGTTTCTTAAACCATTAATTTGATTCATGTTTCTTATGTTTCTTCCAATATCTGGTGTATTATTTCATGTTTCTTCAACTTTTTAATGGACAAGTTCCATATATTTATACTCTTATTTCTTCAACATTTGTAGCCACAATGTGGGTCAATTCGATTGATGATTATACTTTCTCAATCACCATCTAATTTTTCAGTTTTTGTGATTATAATTTCTCTTCTTTTGAGTTTTATTTTTTTAAAATCTTCTTCTAATTTTTCTATATTTGTTTGTGTTCCACTGTTTCTTTGATTCTGATTTTTTTTTCTATTTTGTGTTTTTGATTTTACTTTTAATTTTTTGTTTCTGATTTTGAATTTTTTTTTGTGTGTTTTTTGGTTTCATCTTATAGTTTCTTGTTTTCTGATTTGGATTTTGATTTTATACAATTCTTCTAACTATTTTTTGTTCTTCGAATTTTGATTTTCTGTATTTCTTCATTTGATTTTCTTTCATATTTTGATAATTTGTTTTTCTTCTATTTATTTTTCTTCTTTTGAATTTCTTTTTTTTTCCTCTTTTATTTATTATATTTTTCTTTTTTGTGATTTTATGCTCAATTGAAGATTATATTGATTTGGAAGTTTTTACATTAGCATCAAAATATTACCATTATACCAAAAAGCTTATTTAGGCTCCATTAATAATGCCAAACTAGTTATAAATTCACACTAAAAATTATTTCTTCCATTACTGATTTCCCCAGACTTATTCCCTTGTAATATTTCCCTCCCAAATAAATACTTGTAATCCAGGCAACCCCTTAATATTATTTAGTCTTCTTGTTTAGATTTAGTTCTAATTGTTTTTTTTACATCATATTTTGTGTTCATATCATAATATAATTTATCATTTTTGAATTAATGTGGACAACCATAAGCGATTTGGTTACTTAATTGGATGATTTTATACGATTAAAAATAAGCTTATTAGCTGACCTTTATGTAATTGTTTAAATTATCTAGAATGGATACAAGTTGGATTGATTTACCTGTTGGTCACCCCGATTATGCTGCTGGTTGCATGAAATTCATTGACTTTGCTAAGGTGGGTCATATTGAGGGAGTAATTCTTTGTCCATGCAAAAAATGTAAAAATGGGAAGTGGTTTCCAATAAACCAAGTAGAATCGCATATATTGTTCAAAGGGTTTTATAAGCCATACAAAAAATGGTTTTTTCATGGTAATAGTAGTGTGAATGATGAAGTGAGTAGTAGCCAAGGATATGTCGATAACACATTAGCTTCAGTAAGCCGAGATGATATGAATGGACTTTTAAAGTCAATTTTTGGTGTTGATGCACCTTCCAATGACATGCAATGTGATGATCAAGAAAATGATGAATATATTGAGGAGTCTTTTGAGGTTTTGACTAATGATTCAACCTCCTCTGAAGGTGACAAATATAAGAAGTTATTTGAGTTGTCTAACGAGCCACTTTATGAGGGATGCAAAAGTTTTTCAAAATTGTCTTATCTTCTACACTTATTTCACTTGAAATGTATGCATCATTGGTCCATTGAATCTTTTAATATGAACCTTAAACTTCAATTAGATGCGTTTCCCCAAATGATGGACTTTCCAAAAAATTACTATGAAAGTACGAAAATGATAAAAGACTTAGGCTTAGATTATGAAAAGATTCACGCTTGTCCGAATGATTGTTCTTTATTCTTGGGTGAATTTATAGAGGAAAATAATTGTTATGTTTGTGGGGCATCGAGGTGGAAGATGGTCCAGGGTAGAGATGGTACACTTATGTGTAGGATAGGTATTCCAGCGAAGGTGATGCGATACTTTCCTCTTATTCCTAGACTTAAAAGAATTACATGTCACTTAAAACAGCTGAAGATATGAGATGGCATGAGAAAAGGCATTCGGAACAAGAGGATGATCGGAAGTTAAGGCATCCGGCCGATGGCTTAGCATGGAAACGCTTTGATGAACGGTATGGTGATTTTGCCTTAGATCCTCGTAGTGTTCGATTAGGTCTTGCAAGTGATGGGTTTAATCCATATCGTTTGATGAACTCAACTTATAGTACATGGCCTGTGGTGTTGATTCCTTATAACCTTCCACCGTGGTTATGCATGAAACAATATTCGTTCATTTTATCCATGATTATTCCAGGAAAATCGAGTCCTGGAAATGACATTGATGTGTATTTACAACCCTTAGTGAAGGAATTGCAATTGTTGTGGAGTGGGGTTGATGCTTATGATGCTTATAATCGTGAAAGATTTAATCTGCGAGCGGCTTTGCTTTGGACTATTAATGACTTTCCTGCTTATGCAATGCTATCGGGTTTGAGCACTAAAGGATATAAAGCATGTCCTTATTGCACAAATTTGACACCTTGTTATAGATTTGGGGGAAAGATTTGTTATGTGGGGCATCGAAAATGGTTATGTGCAAATCACCCTTATAGATTTGAGAGTGAAAAATTTGATGGAACGGAAGAGCATGACAATGCTCCGACACGTCCAACTGGAACTGAGATTTTAAGAGAGCAACTTAAAGTTGGATATGTGTATGGAAAGGCGAGAAGTATGGAGAACAAGAAGAAGAAAAGAAAGCAAAGACCTAGAGACCGTGAAGGTGGGATAGAAGAAGATGATGTTGGAGATAATGATGATGATGATGATGATGATGATGATGAAAATGTATTTGGAACAAAGAGAAGCATCTTTTTTGATTTGGAATATTGGGAACATAATCTTCTGCGACACAATCTAGATGTGATGCACATCGAAAAGAATGTATGTGATAATATCTTAGCAACTATTTTGGATATGGAGAAAAGAAGAGATGGTGTGAAAAGTAGGGAAGCTCTCAAAGAATTGGGGATAAAGAAAGAACTTTGGCTTAAACACAATTCCAAAGGAGAGCTATTAATGCCAGATGCTTCATATTCTATGAGTCCAAAAGAAATAGATAGGTTCTTAAAAGTGGTGCACAAAATTAGGGTTCCTGATGGATATAGTTCGGACCTCTCTAAATGCGTGAACTTCCAGAAGAGAAAGTTGGTCAATCTTAAGAGTCATGACAACCATGTCTTTATGCAAGATATCCTTCCTGTTGCTTTAAGGGCTTCGAACTCGACAAAAGTGATTGATTTGCTCGCTAACCTATCCTCCTTCTTCAAATCTTTGTGCTCCACAACTCTACATTTGAGTGAGTTGAATTCTCTTGAAGAAAGGATTATTTTAATCCTATGAGAATTGGAAATGGAATTTTTGCCAACATTTTTCACTTCTCATGTGCGTAAAACCACAACTTCTCAGCTGCAGTCTCCACCTTCCACTTTGCCAGCACAATCTATGCCCTCTTCTTATGTGCGTAAAACCACAACATCTAGGGTGCTTTCTCCACCTTCCCTTAATCTTTCACCACCACCTTCACCAACACAAGGAATGCCTACTAATCACGATGAGAATGAAAGATCAAATGAGGATGAAGACTCAAACATAGATTCAAGTAGAAGCACAACTATACCTAAATCAAAAACCTCAAAACCTAGGCATCGTCTTTTGATCAAAGATTGGCCCACAACTGTTCCTTTTGATGAAATGGAAAGTGTTGCGACAATAGGTATATACCCTTTACCAATTACCATTTATAATGTCACTTTGATAAGAAGTATTTTTGTATTAAAGCTTTTCTATATAATTTAGGGTGATTTAACATTTGTATATATTTTGACTTAGGTCAACCTAATTATTTTACCCTTACCATTGTGGATTATTTTAGCTACGGTTGGTGGATTATTTTGATATTTCCATTTTAGCTACGGTTGGAGGATTATTTTGATGCTAATTATTTTACCCTTATCATGAGTGTGACATTCTGAAAATGATACTTCTCAAGTTGCAAGTGCAGGCTGGTGAAGGGTTATCAAATTGTTTAAAGCTTTCACTTGCTTTTTGGTACATTAAAGTAAACGGAAAATCTTAATTGATTGATGTTGTTTTATCATTACGTTTTAATGTGTGGGATTGATTTATTGTTGCTTTTGGGTGTTAGATTATTAGCCTCTTGTTTCTTTTTGTGTGTGTTACCTTAGTTTTAATTTTTTCTCATTTTTTGTTAGATGATAATGGAAATCGAGGCATTGCGTATGGTACAATTCAGCACCATGTTGTATGGAATGACACAAATTTAAGATACATTGTCAACTTCAATACTATGCACCAACCAATTGGTAAAGGTGGTAATGTACTTATGAATTTCCTTGGGAATATTGCGAAAAGGGATGCATATTGTCCTATTGAATTGAAGAATTGGCATGAGCTGAGAAACTCTTCTAAAGCTGAAATTCTTAAACTTGTTAGGGTAGGTGTTAGCTTGTTGTTAACTAAGATTATTTTTGTTAAATTTTTTATAAATATAATATGATAATTTTTTTTTCTTTCTAGCACCATTTTCTCCTACCTGAGGGGGCGGCATATGATTCAGCTATTCTAAAAAGAGTTGGTAAAGTATGGAGGCAACATAGATATAGCCTGAAGAGGAATCATTTTGATCAGACACTATCAAAAGATGATAATTATGCAAAATGTCCTATCGGAATTAAAAGACTCAGCTGGGAAGCATTGGTGGATTATTGGCTTTCATCTGATGGACTGGTTTTAATTACAAAACTATCAATGATTTTTTTTTGACATGTTACATTTGAGAAATCCAATTGAAGCTAACATTATTTTTTTGTTGAATCAGAAATACTCAAAAATTGGTAAACAAGCACGCGTGTCCCATGCTCATTCACACACCAGTAGTGCTACAAGCTTTGCTAATAGGAGAGCTGTCTTTGTATGAATGTTTTTCTTCAAGTAACTATTACACTAGATTTGTTTTATTCTATTGAATGTTTTTAAGGAGGACTTATCTATATTTGTAGGAAAAATCAAAAGAATCAATTAGTGAGTTGAAGTTTTATGAAACTGTGTATACGAAGAAGGATGGGAGCTTCAAAGAGGGAACAATTTCTGGACTATTTATGGTATGTAAAGATATCATATTATATTTCATCAATGCAAAATTTTAAGTAAATGTCGTTATAAAATGGGAAACCATCAATTTTTACTCATTGTTTGCAGGAGAAGGCAAAGGCGAAGGTTGATGAACAACTTGCTTCTTCTTCCAAGTCTCAAGTGGAGATTGAAAACTCTGTTTTCAATGACCTTATGTATGGAGAAAAAACTCCAAAGCGTCCTTTGAACTATGGCTTTGGTGTGAAGCAAAGTGACGTGTTTGGACCTCAAAGTTTGGTAAGCCGTGAAAGACATGAGGAAGCAAATAATCTAAATGTTGAAATGGAGAGCTTAAGAGCTGAAAATCGGGCTATTCTAGCTATAATGTAAATGACGTAATAAGACAAATAGTGACGCTATAATGTGTCGCAAAAAATGACACAAGCGTAGATAGCGACGCTTATAAGCGTCGTAATATGACAAATAGTGACGATATTTAGTGTCGTAAAAAGACAAATATTGGCTTAAATGTATCTTATAAAGACAAATAGTGACGCTATAAGTGTCACTAATTGGCAAATTGTGACAATACAAGTGTCGTTAATTGACAATTATCGACATTTAAAAGCGTCGTAAAATGATAATGAGACATAAAAAATTGGCGCAAATTGACAATTAACGACGTCAAAAAGCATCGCAAATGTGAATTTTGACATTAAAAGCGTCCGAAGAAGATACAAAAAAGGACATCAAAAAGCGTCCTAATTGGTGACAATTGTGACGCTTTTTGAAGTGTCGGTAAATAGCGACGTTGAAAATAACGACGCTTTCGTGAAGCGTCGCAAAGCTATATTGCGACGCTTAAATTGTCAAAAAAAAACGTCACAAAATGCCTTGTTTTCTTGTAGTGCTTGTATTTAAAAATAAGTGTTCTTTTTTATTTTCATTTATGATTAGTTTTTGTTCCTGATGTGTAGCTTAGATCCTTTATTATTTTCTGATTTCTTGGCTATTTTCGAACGATTTTTCATGGGTTTTGAATATCCTAAGAATAAGTTCCACATTCAAGATCTAGCATTTTTGAGGTAAGATCTTATTTCATATTTTTGAACCATTTTCTGATGTTTATTGCGTAGATGTGGTTTTTCATTGTTCTTGATGAGTTTTTTTTCATGTTGTTCGATGTTCCTGATTTGTACTTCCTCCGTTTTTTTTACTTGCACCATTTCCACTTTTTACTCTATTCATCATTTGATAGTGTTTTGCATAGTGCGGCTATTAAACGATAAAAAACCCTAGTCATGTGGGATCTTGTTTTATTCGTCTCGTCGAATACTTTCATAATATCAAATTTTTATAATTTTTAGTTGAGTATAATTCTAGATATAAGCAACCCGACAAACGCATTGGACTGCGTAAAAGTATGTTTGGGTGCAAGTAAAAAAAACGGAGGAAGTAGTTTTTCCGAACCATTTTCGAATGCTTTTTTCTGATTTTCAAACCATATTCAAGATCTGGTTTTTGCATGTGTGCTTATTTTTCTTGTTTTTCGAACCATTATCGAATGATTTTTTCTTATAAGTTCTAATTTTCGAACCATGTTCAAGATTTGGTTTTTGCTTGTTTGCTTATTTTTCACTGTTTTTTGAACCATTGTTGAATGATTTTTTCTTATTTAATCTGATTTTCGAACCATATTCAAATGATTGTTTCTGATTTTCCAACCATTTTCACTATTCTTGATGAGTTTTTTCTCATGTTTATCTAAAGTTTTCTTTATTTGATGTTATATAGTATTTGATTTATTTTTCATTTTTTTTATTTGATCTACATCTTGATCTCGTTAGAAATTTTCGCATGCGATGTTTAACATTTGATCTATAGTACCTAACTTTTCCTAATCTTGTTTAATATTTTTGCATGTTAGTTCTATATTTTCTGATTTTTTTCCTACATTTTAGTTTGCTTGATTAATGATTTTAGAAAATTCTGATGTTAGTTTTATATTTTCTATATCTCAATGATGAAGGATCTCATATCAAATGTTTACACACTTTGAAAATATGATGTTTATGCCCCAATGAATGCAATTGTGGATTACATTGTCAACCTGCGAAGATTTAAGCTTTAATTGTGGCGAACTTTCTTATATTTCAATATGTTGCAATTGTGGTGAAACATATTACCTAAGGGCATTATGTGTTTCTTTTTAATGATGTGTTGTGGTTGATTAATGAGTTGCCATGTTGTTATTTTCTTGTTTGTTAATGACGAAGGAACTCATATCGAAGGTTTGCTCAGTTTGAAAATATGATGTGTATGCCCTAATGAATGCAATCATTGATTACATTGTTAGCCTGCCATGATTTAAGCTTTAATTGTGGCAAACTTTCATATATTTCAATGTGGTGCAATTGTGGTGGAACCTATTACCTGAGGGCATTATCTATTTCCATTAAATGATGTGCTTTAGTTGATTAATGAGTTCCCATGTTGTTATGTTTCTTGTTTGTTATGCCCAATGATGAAGGAAATCATATCAGTTGTTTCCACATTTTAAAAATATGATGTGTATGCCTTACACTTTATGTTTGTTACGCAAAAGCTTTGATATTCCATTACATTCATGTTGCAAAATCTTTGATGTTCTATTGCAAAAGTTATTATGTTTCAAAAGCCTAATTATCTTTCTACCTTTACAATCATATAAGTAGATGCGGTAATGTCAAAATGTAGCATTATGATTAGGTTGTACCCACTTGGTTTGTAATTAACCTAATGTAAACCAATTATGAGCAACTTCCTCTTCAATTTGTTGATTCATTGCATCCTCCTCAACTATCAATTGAATACTTTGCCTTTGTGATTTGTGGAATGCATCAATTGTTGCATCTGCATTTTCAAAGTGTTGTGTGTACACATCCATCGAGTTATACCCATCTTGAATGACTTCATTTGATATATTGATGCATGTTGGTAGTGTTCCTGCATCCTCTAATCTTTGTTTTGCCATATGCGGTAGTTGGTAGTTGTTACCTCCCTTAACAATGACCATTCATTACAAGTTGGAGTGAAAGAAAAACATTATTGATCTTTTTGGGGTCAAAGTTCTCATATGCATAGTTTACAACACTTACCAACTCTGATATGTTTCTTGGACTTTATTGATGTTGAATTGACTGTATTGCTCCAAAGAAACCAAGATCTAATATATTAAGATCTAGGTTGTTTGGGGGTTGACACTTCAAATGGATGGTGAACCTATCTCCATTTGCTGCTTGAATGAAATCTGCATCATTGACTCGCATATGTGGGGGGTGATTTATCTTGTTGAATGTATATTATTCATGTTTGTTCTAGTGGCCACTTTGCTTTGATTGCTGGGATTTATATGTTTATGAAAATTCTCCTCATAACTTTTTTTGGTGATTCTCTTAACTTGTTTAATTTCAGGAGTTCCTTTAGGCCTATTTGCACTATTTCTAGTTGCTAGTACAATGTCAACTAATGGCTATAATCCTATCTTCTCATCAAATGTGTAGTGTCCATCTTCATTAAATCTAGGTCTAGCAGTTACCTTGCTAATAAATCTTTTTGATTTGCATGTTCAAAAACGCTTACATTCTCCTGGTGACTTGACTTGGATATGACATTAATTTGTCATTTCCTTTGCCATGTATTAAATTGTACGATTAATTAGCTAAATATTTAAATTCAAACAAACTATTAGGGTTTTTTTTACGACGGTCTTGTTGCGTTGGTTATGAGGATGTATCTACCTTTCCCTAGTAAAAATTCGATACTTGGTTGTTAATATTATATGATATATTGATATGTTGATATGATATAATACTAGTATAGAAGCTCGTGCGTTACACAAGGTTGTTAATATTTATATTTTCTGTAGAATTAATTTATAAAAAATTCCACAAGTAAATTTTATCATTTGGAAATTCACATATTTCATGAAAATGTAACGATTGATATAATAACAACAATAATATAACAAATTGAGAATATTAAATTTGACGTGAGGAATGATCAACCATGGAGGTTGTACATGTGTTAAGAAGATTGATGGAAAAATATAGGGAAAGGAAAAAGGACATGCATATGATTCTCGCGGAGCCATATTGAAGCAATACGAGATATGTACAAGGGAGCATCAACTAATATACAGACACCCATTGGGATTACAAAATCTTTCCCAGTTGGAGTAGGCTTGCATAAGGAATCGGCATTAAGCCCCTTCCTTTTCGCAATCATCTTAGGTGAGCTCTCAAAGTCTATCTGGGGAACTGTACCATGGTGCGTGTTATTTGCGGACGATATAGTGCTGGTTGTAGAAACCAGTGAAGGGGGCAATTCTAATTTAGAAGAATGGAGGGAAGTTTTAGAAGGCAAAGGGCTGCACATAAGCCGTACAAAAACAGAATATTTGAGATGCAACTTTAGTGGTAATTGATACACGCCTTATCACGTGATTTATGCCCCGATATTAATTGATTTTTATCCATTTTTGTGCATATCTTACTCAGCTTAGGCCTGCTATGATCAAACTCTATGATTTACGCTTGTGAAGTGGTTTTATTGTTTTCAGGAGTTTTAGCCAATTTCGAGGAAGTTTTAACATGATCGAGCACTTATTAAACCTCGAAAAATCAAGACTCGAGCCTTCGGAATGAAAACAACAATTCTTGGCAAAAATTAATGAAGGAGTCGAGCATGGTCGACTGGGGGTCGACCCCATAGCTTCACAAAATCAGGAGGGTCAAACACTTAGAAGAATTTCAGAAGAAAAAAAGCCCCTCAGTGAACCAGTCGAGTCGACTGGTTCAGGTCTGACAGCCACTGTTTAATTTTTGTCCGTGAACTTTTTGCCTCAAGCTTCCTCCAATCTTTTCCCTTGCGTACTTCAGCCTTCCAACTCATGTGCTCCTGCTGCTCATGATGAAGGAGATTGCTTTTCGGACTACCTTTGCAATGATCATGAAAGCAAGTGGGAAGCTCCTCCATTTGGCAATATATACTCCCATTTTCTGAAGGAAAGATACACTACTTTCAACCCACAAGCTGAACCAAGCTCAATTCTCTATTTTTTCTTAGTTTGTCCATGTATTTGTATGCTTAAGTGTAACGGCCGACTCAAGTGACCCAGAAAATCATATGAAAATATGACTCTAGTTCACACAGCGAATACTAGAGAAATATCTCCTCTAGGATCGTCACCGTTCCATTGATAAAGAAATATAAATAAACAGAAACAAAACCAAATGATAGAAACGAATCAACAGAAGTTCCAACGTACAACTCGAGAGCCTATTGGCCCCTAGGTAGAACAAAAGAAAAATAAACGAAAATGAAAACGACACTGAACTAATATCTGGTTACATAGTTTGGAGTTATTTGTACTCATAATCTTATTTCAAAAGAAAAACATAGTCTTGATGATTACGGGTTCTAAGTTGAGTCCTCACTCCAATCCCTACCTGCAATCAACCTGCTAGCCGTCGTATGACAACAGGTAGCAAGTTCCAAAGAACAAATTCAATACACGTCAGAGACTACATACAAAATATTAAACAGGTTAAATACAAGCAATGTGTTCATCCTTGCATGCATAGGCTCTAATACATTCATTACTAGATAACCCCAACTTGTAATGTAGCCCATTTTGTTCGGGGTCGTCCAAGTAAAAATCCAATCCTTTTTGCAGGAATACACTTGGGAGAGCTAATCCCAAGACAACCACTGACCTAAGACGTTGTCCGTCCTGTGCGAGTCGTCAGAGGTAAAGTATGCATACCCCCATGGTGATCGTAATGATACAAAACTGTCATGGGAATTATTATTGTATAATCCAATCCAAAATGCTAATCCCTTTGGTAACAAACACATAAATCCTTAGTTTCCAAGTTTAACTTCTTTCAAATTATTTGAGGTGCCTAAACCTTATGTGATTTACAGTGCCACAGTTAAGAATGAAACAACACTACTTTGCATAACCACATAAACAGTTTGGTCTAAACGTGTACCTTAAAGTGCTGCAAACAAAACGAAGTTCAATCACGACAGGAATTTCACCCTCTTATGAACCGAGGTTCAAGACACCACACACACACACACAAAAAGCGTGTATTAGAACATGTTTACACATTTAATCCACTCCATACTACTAAGATACTACTAAGACTTGCTAATTTTAAATTATTTCACTCAAATCTGAATAGTTCCAAAATTTAAAATTTAACCAGAAACTTAAATGGCCATTTCAAACAATTTAGAAATTTCAAATGAAAAATCTGACTTTGCTACTGCGTCCGGAACGCATCAATTACCTCATGTACCAAATTTCATAATTTATAACATCCATTTGATATTTTTAATTAATTTTAGCGTTTAATGAGTTTTGAACACAACGGATAAATGAAACAAAAACAAAAACATATCCGACATCTCTTATCAAGGCGCCACTACGTTCGAAATTTTTTTATATATTATTCAAATTATTAAATCATTTTAATCTCATGACTAAAATAAAAAAAACAAGACCACATTTACTACTACTAATTAGATCTTCAATAGTGACCTAACCAAAACTTCTAACACATAAACAACTTGATATTTATACACATCCAATACACAAAACTTCATCATCAACTCAAACCATAATCAAGACATAAAAGTCATCAAATTAAAACATTTCCATAAACATGATCCTTCAAGAAAAACATGAAATTCATAAATTGTAATAATTAAATTAAATACTTAATTCTCTTAACAAATTAAAATTTTATAGAGAATCATAAAACCAAAACAACCTCTTGAATCAAGATATATAAGCACAATCCTTCAAGCAAATTAAATTTTGTTAAAGAATTATAATCTCATGGATGATTACATACTTTAACCCATAAATTTTTGTTCCTCCAAACAAATTGAAATGTTGTTAGATAAATACAAATAATTGTTCTAAATAATCATTACCTAAAAAGGTAACAGTCCCCTTCTCTCTCTAAAAAAAGAGTTAGGGTTTTTCTTCTCTGGGTTTCCTTAACCATAGAGCTTTCCTCATCCTGTACTGGGTTCTTGTTTGCTACGATGGCTGACGATTTAGTTGAAAAATGTTCTAAACTGAATATTGTTCGTGATGAAGGTGATGTGATCGACTTAGGAGATACGTTAGATGAAGAATCAGATACAAAGTTATCACTGAGGTTAGTTGGGCGTGTTGTCACTGAAAAGCCCCTCAACTTCGACGCTATTAAACGTACTCTCATGCATGTTTGGAGTCTCAAAGAAGGTATAGTAATCAGATCTATTGGTGTTAATATGTTTCTTTTTCAATTTTTTCATTGGAAGGATAGGGAAAAAGTCCTTTTGGGTAGACCTTGGTGTTTTGAGAACAAGTTACTTGTTCTCCAAGAAATAGTAGAGGATGTTGCACCATCTGATATGAAGCTAAACTTTTCACCGTTTTGGATCCGTCTCTATAATCTACCTTTTGGTTATAGATCGGAGGAGAGGGTTAAGGCCGTGGCTAGGGCTCTAGGTGAAGTAATGGAGGTGGAAGAAGATTTTTTGGACATTAATCCTTTTCGTAGGGTTAGGGTTTGCTTAGATATAACAAAACCCATAAAACGTTTTCAGCTGATACGCACAAAGGGTGATAATACTGTAAAAATAACCCTTAAATATGAAAGGCTCCCTCATTTTTGTTTCCTTTGCGGAATTATGAGCCATACCGAAAAGGATTGCACCAACGTGACTGAAGAAGATAAAGAAAAGGGCTATGGTTGGGGCATGGACATTAGGGCATCACCAAGAAGGGGTCTCTCAAAGCATCGTGAAGAAGAAAGTGTATTCAAGGCTAGAAAGTGCCTTTTTGTTCCAAAACCGAAACTCAGTGTGATGGAGGACAGACAAAGTAGTGAGGTGCAGAACATTACTGAAAATAATAATAATTTGATTGAGAAGGGCCAAGAAACGACGGTGGAAGTGTTGCCAATTCTTTTGGAGAATACTGATGCTACTACATGCAATCCTCATGCTGATATTCTCTCTCCTAAAGTTGATATATTTGGAAAAGACAATGAAAATTCCACATGCAAAGTTTTAGCTTCATTAAATGCACCTGGAGGGGATATGGAGGCTACTTGCTCATTTAATGATGGTAGTGCATTTAATGTGGGTGGAAATGAACCAAGCTTTCACGTGGGTTCCTTAATGCCAATCTCAAAAAAGCCTTTCAAAGCAAAAAGGAATTCACATAAATTAAGGAGTAGTGGTACTCCTTCCTTGGCGGCACATACTCCTTTTTCTTCTGGTATGGAGGATTATGTTTCTGAACAAGCCCAGTCCTCAAAAAGAAAAGCCTGGGATACTGATGTCATCATGGAGGAGGTAGACATGGAGCACAAACGTTCATGTACACAGAAGGAGGTTAGTCTTGGTGCTAATGATGGTTCTGATTTGTCAGTAGCGGGTCTTGACGCCAATCAAGCCCGCGAACAAAAATGAAAATACTCAGCTGGAACTGTCGAGGGATTAATAATCCCGAGACAGTGCAAGCTCTCCGCACGTGGTGCTGGAGAGAACGGCCTGATATTGTTTTTATTATGGAATCGATGATAGATAGTAGTAGATTGGAGGTTGTACGCAACAAATGTGGCTTTCGAAATGGTGTCTGTGTAAGTAGTTAGGGAACTTCTGGAGGTATAGGCCTATGGTGGAGAGATCAACAAATTAGTCTTAAATGTTTCTCTGATAAACACATATCAGTTCTTGTGGAGCAGGATGAGTGTGGTCATAGCTGGATTGCAAATGGTATATATGGTTGGCCAGAAAGGGTAAATAAATTCAAAACTTGGGAGCTCATGAAAGCTCTTGTTGATAATTCCGACCTTCCGTATGTATTTTTTGGGGACTTCAATGAAATACTGAGAATGGAGGAGAAAGAAGGTGGAGCTGTTCGTAATGATCAAGATATTGATGCTTTCCGTAACTGTGTTGATGATTGCAATTTGATGGATTTAGGCTATCGTGGTAGTTGCTTCACGTGGTGCCGTGGAAAGACTCCCTCAACTTTTGTGAGAGAAAGGCTAGATCGTTTTTTGGCCTCTCCTACTTGGAGTGATCTTTTTCCTAGTGCAGAGGTCCGTCATTTACCGATATACAAGTCAGACCACGCCCCCATTTTGTTGCAAACTGTGGTTCGTCAGAGGGAGGAGATAAATGAGAAACTTTTCAGATTCGAATCTTTGTGGCTCTCGAAGGAGGATTGTAGACGTGTGATTACTGAAGCATGGAATGTAAGTCTTAGTAGCTCTATTCATGAACGACTTGAATTATGTGCTGCTTCTTTGCAGGATTGGGCTTCAAATGAATTTGGTGCTATGCGAAAATCAATTAAAAGTACAGAGAAAAAGCTTGCAAAAGCTCAAAAGCTTACACCAGATGCAAATATGTTAGCAACCTGCTCTAAATTGGCTCACGACCTTGATCAGCTGCATAGAAATGAAGAGGCTTATTGGCACTTAAGATCGAGGGTTAACGAGTTAAAAGATGGGGATAAAAACACAAAGTATTTCCATCATAAAGCAAGTTCGAGACAAAAGAGGAATTTGATTAGAGGTCTGGAGGATGACAATGGGAATCTGAAAACTTCAAAAGCAGACTTAGAGCGCCTGGTAACTGCATACTTCAGGAGTATCTTTGCTTCAAGCTCGCCTTCTGGTTTCCCTGAAGCTCTAGAAGGGATTAGTTCTGTTGTGAATGATGATATGAATGTATGGTTGGATGCAAAACCAAGCCGGGATGAAATTCGAACAGCCCTCTTCCAGATGCACCCTACAAAGGCCCCAGGTATCGATGGATTCCATGCGCTCTTTTTTCAAAAATTTTGGGATATTCTTGATGCTGATGTCTGTAATTTAGTGCTGTCGTGGTGGCGGGGCAATGTGGATTTGAATGTGCTAAATAAAACTTGCATATCCCTGATCCCAAAGTGCAGTGACCCAAAGAGAATGTCTGATTTTCGCCCTATCAATTGCTGTAACGTTATTTATAAGATTATTTCGAAGGTTATGGCTAACAAGCTCAAAGTTTTCTTGGGTGACCTTATATCGATAAACCAGAGTGCTTTCATTCCGAAGAGGCTCATCACAGATAATGCTCTTCTAGCTTTCGAGGCCTTCCATGCTATGAAGCGTTGGAATAATAGTGGGAAGGATGCTTTTGCGCTCAAGCTAGACATGAGCAAAGCTTACGACAGAGTTGAATGGGGCTTTTTGGAAAGAGTTATGCTTAAGATGGGCTTCAGTGGGGATTGGGTTAGACGTATCATGAGCTGTATCACTAGCGTATCGTTCTCTTTCAAAATAAATGGGGCTGTGTGCGGTAATGTGGTTCCTGCAAGGGGTCTGAGGCAGGGCGACCCGATTTCACCATACCTTTTCATTATATGTGCAGAGGCGTTCTCAAAACTTATTTCTCTTGGCATAGAAAGGAGAAACATTCATGGCATTCGCATATGTCGTGGTGCACCTGTTTTATCCCATTTGTTTTTTGCAGATGATAGTATCCTATTTGCTAAAGCGTCGGTGCAGGAATGCTCGGAGGTAGCTAATATTATTAGCCTATATGAGAGAGCGTCCGGACAAAATGTGAACTATGATAAGACCGAAATTTCTTTCAGCAAAGGGGTATCACCAGCTCAGAAAAGCAATTGTTGATATTCTGGGGGTAAAGGAAGTGGATAGGCATGCTAAATATCTGGGGCTTCCGACCATGATTGGCCGTTCAAAAAAGGTGATTTTTGCGAGTGTGAAGGATAGGATCTGGAAAAAGCTACAAGGGTGGAAGGAAAAATTTTTATCCCGAGCCGGCAAGGAGGTACTCATTAAATCTGTGATTCAAGCTATTCCTGTATATATGATGAGTATCTTCAAACTTCCCTGTGGTCTCATTGATGAACTGCACTCTATGTTCGCGAAATTTTGGTGGGGCTCTAATGGTGATCGAAGGAGAATTCATTGGCATCGATGGGAACTTCTGTGTCTCCCAAAAAACAAGGGTGGACTGGGCTTTAGAGATTTAAAGTGCTTCAATGATGCTCTGTTGGCCAAACAATCATGGCGGCTCCTTGAAGGCACGAATTCCCTCCTCCTTGAGGTCCTCCAAGCTCGATATTTCAAACACTCAACAGTTGTGGATGCACGGAAGGGCTACGACCCGAGCTTTACTTGGCGAAGTATATGGGGGGCTAAGTCTCTTCTCCTCGAAGGTATGGTTTGGCGGATTGGTAATGGCACGAGTGTTCGAATTTGGCAGGAAAAATGGGTTCCAAAGGCCCACGGCTTAGAGGTCCCCGTAGCTGCTGCTGATATGGATCCGCACATGACAGTGGCTGAGCTCATCGATTTTGATAATGGCTGTTGGGATGATGCTGCGCTCCACCTCATTTTTGATGCAGCTACTGTGAACGCTATTTTAAGTATTCCTCTTTCAATCACATGGCCAGGAGATAATCTTTTTTTGGTGGTTGAATAGGAACGGGACTTACTCGGTGAAAAGCGGGTATTGGTTAGGTTTGCTTGGACACAACAATGACGATAATTCAGCTGAAGCATCTGAGAATCGTAAGTTCTGGTCTACTATCTGGCGCATTCTAGGTCCCCCTAAACTCCAACATTTTATTTGGCGTGCTTGTCATGGTTCACTCCCAACAAAGAGTGTCTTGTTCCAACGACACTGTGTTCCCACGGCTGTTTGTGAAAGATGCAACGATGATCCTGAGTCGATTATTCATGCTCTTGTGGATTGCCCCAGCGTGAAGCCAATGTGGGAGCGACACTTAGCCTACGAGTTGCTGTCAAATGCACCACGATCCTCCTGTTCAGATATGCTTTTTTGGATTAAAGGGCATGCGCAAGGTGAAGAAATTCTGTCTATCTATACTACATTATGGGCAGCTTGGTTTTATCGCAATTCCCGTTTGTTTAGCAACACAGTAAGTGACCCGATCGTCACGGCTACAAGTTTCAACAAGATGGTTGTTGAGTATAATGAATATGCTGCAAAAGTGATGATTCCTCACCAGAACCGTGTACTGTCTTTTCATTCTTGGTCCCCACCAATGCGTAATTGGGTAAAAATTAACTTTGATGCTTATGTTCCTGCTGGCCCAAACCGTGGCTTAGGTGTGGTGATCAGAGACCATCATGGGGAAGTGTTGCTTGCTGCTGTTCGAAGAATCTGCCCAATGGTCAGTGGAAGTTTGCGAGGCTGCTGCTGCCTTGTATGCGCTGCAACTTGCTGTTAGATTCGAGTATGACTATGTGCATTTGGAGGGGGATTCTTTGACTGTTATCTCAGCTATTGATGGCGAAGTAGACGGCTCATCTCCGATCCACTTACTTTATGATCATATACTTGCCATGAGTAGTTCTTTTGCTGGTTTCGTTTGTAGTTTTGTGAGACGTAATGGCAACACGGTAGCCCATTCTATTGCTAGATGGGATCCGGGTTTAGCCAATGAAAAGATTTGTATGCCTCCTCTTCCCCAAGGCCTTCGAACCTTGGTGGACCTTGATTTATGCTAAATATGATCAGGTTTTCTTCAAAAAAAAAAAGATAAATACAAATCATAAAAATTTATTTGAAATGTCAATATGAAATTAATTCTTATAACAAATTTAAAATTTGTTAAATAACTACTCCCCCCGTTCCTTTTTGTTTTTCCACCAACTAAAACAGGCAATTCCATAAGTTTTTCCACTTTAGAATACTTTCCATTTATGGAAAGTTTTCATCTCACTTTTACCCCTTAAAACCCCACTTTTCTAACTTCACACTACTATTTAATTATTTTCTCTCTTATACTTCCAATGCAATCATCACATTACACTATTATTTAATTATTTTTTCTCTCATACTTTCAATACAATCATCACTTTCCACTACTGTATAATTAAAATAATACCTACTACCACCAAAGATTCCTTTTTTCTTAATTTTGGTGAAAAACCCAAATAGGAACATCAAAAAGAAACGGAGGGAGTATTAATCAAGAAGAGTTTTATATAAAAGAAACAAGACTTGATCCCTTTAACAAAATTAAATTTTATTAAAGGATTATGAGAGAAAATTTTATATAAAATAGTATTCAGTCCTCATATAAAGTCATAAAAGAGCCAAAATTTCATATAACATAACTTGAATATGAACACACATTGTTTTTCTTTTAAATCAACACAAAAAAAATTCATCATAGAAAATTTTATAAATATAATTTATAAATAACAACTCAACTTTATAAATAGAATTTTTGCTTTAAACTTACTTACCCCTTGATTAAAATATTGGATTGAACACCCACTCAAACAACAAAAGCACCTTAAGAAAATAATTTTTTTCTTTTCTTTGATGAATCGAAACCAAGAGAGAAAAAGACAAGATTTTTCTGAAATTTTTTGCTCTCTTGCAAGTTAGAAATGTAAGGACTTATGGGATTAAAAGGCCATTAAGAAGGAAAACACTTAATGTGCCATAATGCACAATTATGAGAGGAGTTACAAGACTCCTCCCACACTATCCTAACCGGCAACATCCTCCCCACCCCCCCACCTCTACATCTCCCACTATTATATTTTTTATTAAAACTTAAAAGAAAAACTACGCGATAAAACATGTTACCGTTAATTACATTTTAACTTACTTTATTTCTTATACTTATCTATGTAAATAATTTAATTTAATAATATTTATTTATTTAGTTTATTTATTTTATTATACTTGATTATTTTAAAATTCGATAAAATATGGGCCGTTAAATTAAGTAACTCTTTAGTCCAGAAACTTTCATTAGCTATTTTACTTTAAACACTTTTCTTTGTACATTAGTTCTTAAACTCAAGCATTTGGGTTGTAATTTTTTTTTTTTTTGCTAAATACTAGTAGTTTTGTTGTAACTTTCATTTGATAATTAATCAAGGTGTTTGGAAGTTCCAGAAATTTGTGGGTTTGTGTTTACACTTGGTTTGGAGTATTTTATGATTTGGATATTGGAAGCTTTGTTCTAATTGTTGTTGTTTTGTGTCCAAGGCCCCAATATTAATTGGGCCTCATATTTAGTCAATGATATTCCATGGGTTGGTCAAAGCCCAATTTCAGGTTACGTATTAGTTTGTTTCATCGATTATCGGTTCATAAGTCAGATCCAACCGGTTTCATTATCAGTACAATCCAGCTACTATAAATACTCTCATATTATCTTAATGAAGTAGGTTTTTTTCTCATATACTCTCTCTAAGTAATTCCATCATTATATTTGATATTGAACCTCGTTCTGACTTAAGCATCGGAGGGGCTTTCCCGGGTGCCACCCCCGGGCTAGTAACCTTTGTTCGTTTTGTAGGATTATTCGAAGATCTTCAACCACATTCGACCATCTTCAATCACATTCAACCTCAAGTTACTAAATCGGGCTACCCTATACTTCGACACGTGGACGTTTCTACTTGGAGATACCACATACATTACCCTTCCCCCACTTAATATAAATTGTAACTAAGTTTCACCCGAAACAGTTTGGCGCCGTCTGTGGGGAAGAGTAACACCTCACTCTGAACTTGAACTGAAAGCCATGCCTCCAAAAAGAAACACCCAGGCTCGTACCCATCAGTCGGGTCCACATCCATCTGAAGCAAATAGTTCTGGCCATGCCCACCATTCTAATCCTCCCATTGCTAATCCGAATTCTAACCCGGATCCTGTCACTCATCAAGACCTTCAAGAATTCGCAACCCTTCTCACTTCTCAACTGCAAGAACACATCTCTCAAGCCCTAAAAGCAATCCCAATTAGATCTTCCCCCAATGTTGAAAATGAACATATCCAACCTTCTCCTAAGAAAACACCCACACCCATACACAAACCTACCCCCTTGAATTACTATGTTGAGGATGTGGCAGAAAGTCAGGAGACACCATTCACTCAAAATCGTGATGTTCATTACACATATCTACATAACGCCAGAAAAGAACATTCTCATCAGCCCACCAGGGGTAGTCATCCCAATTCTAGCCGGGAAAGGGAAAGACAAGACCCTGACCCTAACCGGGAAAGGGAAGAACGTCGCCAAGATCCTAACCGGACAAAGGCACACTCTGTCATGGATGCTAGAGAGATCATTACTAGTCGAAAGCTCCGTACAGGAGGGATAGATGCCCGTGCCCTTATCAACTCTAAGAGAAAAGAAAGAGAACACACTTACCAACAACCCCCATCTCGACGAGAGGAAGTATCCAATCAAAGCCCACTAAAGCATGATCAAGATAAGTTTGAAGAAGGAGGACCAGAATACGCTCCATTTGTCTTTAAGACCCCCCTGTCTGCTCGAATTTTAGCTACTCCTAACCGGAGTAAGGTCAAGATCCCCAACATGGTGTCCTTTGATGGAACTCAAGATCCACAAGAACACATAGAATCATATCGGGCTCACATGGCAGTCAATACTACATGTGAGGCTCTTCTGTGTAAGTTCTTTCCTACTACCCTAACCGGGTTGGCTCTGTCTTGGTATACTTCACTACCATACGGGAGTGTTGATAGTTTTTCTCAACTTGAGAAGATATTCCTAGATCATTTTGTTGTCTCTAAGAGACAAAAGAAGTCAAGTATTCACCTTATGTCTATCATCCAACAAGAAGGGGAGTTAGTCTCCAGTTATATCAAAAGGTTCCATGATGAAGTCCTTACCATTACAAACATTAGTGATTCCGCAACTGTGCCGGCACTCATTAATGGATTGAGAACTCATAAGTTAAAATGGCAGCTCATTGAGAATGGAGTTACCTCCTATTTCGAAGCAATGCAAATCGCTCAAAGGTTTGTTCAAGCCTCAGATATTTGCACTCCTATAGACTCTCAAGCCAAGAAGAAGAAGGATAAACTACAATTCCAATCTCAGTCACACGCAAACCCTCACCAAAAAGAATACACTGGATACTCTCGAATGGGGTCAGGTAGGCAAGTACCTCCTAGGTTTGATCACAATTACTCGGTGGAGTGGTCAAAAGAGCTGAAGGACGGGGGCTATGATCCTCGATTCAATAGGAACCGAAAAGACATATTCTATGCAATCAGATCTGAACTTCCAAAACCCCCTCATGTAAGTACCTCAATGAATAGAAGAAATATGGACTTGTGGTGTGAGTATCATAAGGAGCATGGTCATACCCTTGCTCATTGCCGAGAACTTAAGAAAGTCTTAGATCAACTTGCAAACGAAGGAAAATTGGGACGCTTCATGAATCAGAATCAACAATACCAACCCTACCGGTCTAGGCAAGGGTCATACAACAATCAAGGGCGGGATCAGAATTCTGATAGGAAAAAAGAGGAGCAAACTAGTGTCACCGAAGGGTTCATCAATGTCATATCCGGCGAATACTCCTAATTTTAGGCAAGTGACAGGTTTATCGAGGATAATGCTCATTTTTTTTATAAAGTCTAGCATAGCTACCAGAAAATTTTTGCATGCCATGCAAGTAACAAGTACTTCAAAATCTAGTAGTAAGCTATAATCAACCCTCGCAAGAGGCAATTTACCTTGTCAAGAAATTAAACATGTAATGAAATCCTTAGAATATCAAGATGAAACTCAATGTGACGAATGATTGAGAAATTTGTGAATGAATGAAAGAATGAAAGTTAAGAAAAGCTTTGTACAATGTCCAATCTCAACAAACACGCTATTCGTCATTTCAGGACTCTTCGTCAGCCCTTGGCACGAAGATCCTAATAGTCATTGTCCGTATCTAATTTGGGTGGCAAGTTAGCCCCAAATTATCCTATTCATTCCGGGACTCTTTGTCGGCCCTAGGCACGAAGATCCTTATTAGTCATTGTTCGGGAATTTGGGTGGCAAGCTAGCCCCAAATTACCTATCCGTTTTAGGACTCTTTGTCAGCCCTTGGCACGAAGATCCTAATAGTCATTGTCCGTATCTAATTTGGGTGGCAAGTTAGCCCCAAATTAGCCTATTCGTACCAGGACTCTTTGTCGGCCCTTGGCACGAAGATCCTTATTAGTCATTGTTCGGGAATTTGGGTGGCAAGCTAGCCCCAAATTACTAATTTTTTCAAGACTCTTTGTCAACCTTTGGTACAAAGGTCTTTAGTCGATTGTTTCAGGACTCTTTGTCAAGTAAAGGCCCTTTATCTTTCATCTTCATAGCTCAATTTCCCAATCAAGCCATGACTCTTTGTCAATCAAAGATCCTTGATAACCCTTTGACTTGACATTCATCAATCCTAACCGAATCAGTCATCTCACATCCTTACCAAATCAATCAACTTGGCTCAAATGACGGTCATGTTATTCAAAATTCTTCACTCAAAGGTTGCTTCTGGTAAACAATCAACAATCCTAGCCAAATTACTCAAGCCTGGTTCAAATGTGCCTTATCTTATTCAAATATTACTTGCCTCCCTATCTTGGTTATCAATGTCTTATCTTTGGGATGCACTTGACTCAATAAGTATTTCCATCAAGGCTTCCTGTCATCGTCATGCTCATGGTATACTCTCATTAATCCAAACACCTTGAGGCTCCATTAATCAAGATTGTCCCTTATTGGAATATTTTAAACCTCATATAAAGTAGAAGGCCTTATACTATGTCAAAATTAAAATACTTTAGGGCTTGTTAGCCCAAGGCGATCCTCTAAGAACAAGCCAAGACACTTTAGAGCTCTCATAATCCATGGTCATACCATATTGAAAAATATTATCTTCCATCCATGGAAGGTCGTGATACTTCTTGTGAAGACTTGGATAACCTTGGGGCTCATCAACCCAAGATAAGCAAATGAAATACTCCAACGCTCCTAATTAGTATATCCCAACTCATTTGAATGATGATCCAGATCTTGGGGCTCACCAAACGCAAGCCCAAGTCAACCCCACGATAGCTCTTTTCTGAAGATATTCAAACTCTTCTACATTCACTAATATCAACCAGAGACGACAATTAATATTAGTCATGCAATGACCGAACGATCATCATCATTTGGGGCTAATAAGCTACCCTACAAAACGAAGAGCATGAAGTATTGTCTAATGAGCATGAAGTATTGTCTAATGTTGAAGATCATTCGGACATTCCATGCCTTTGTAGGTTTATCGTCAAGTAAAAAAATGTTTGTCTCCGGACTAATTTGAATATCATCACATGGTGCTCTTTTCAGCCGACTGATAGCAATGGTTTTTCCCTCCACTCTGAATATGTTGTCAAGAGAAGGGTGGAAAAGAAAAGTGTGTGCTTAGAAACCAAAGTTAGCAAAATTCCTCACGAATATTCTAACTCTTTTGATAAGTCCTAAAAATACAAACTTCTTATCTCCTTTTGGTCCTAGTGTGAGTACCTCACCTCTCCTTTAATTTTTTTTCCCTACGCTCCTATGTGTTATGACAAAAATAGAGAGGGGCATACGTTTACCTACTATTCAACAACCATCAACCAAACATAGTCAAAAATAACATCTTAAGCTCAATTCAAACCCCAAATACACACTTTAAAATAGCTCATTTCAAAAATCTTATATTCCGCACAATGCCATATCATCTTTGTTGGTAGAATAAACTTACTCTCAAACTACTTTGGGCTTATTAGCTCAAGAAAGCTTTGAAGTCGTAATGTGCTCTATTTTCTTTGGGGGCTCATTAGCCTAAGGTGGATTTTAAAAGCCATAGCATGTTCAAAATTCACCAAGACTTGAAAAGTTTATAAATTTATTCAAGTGTTACGAAGAAAAGCATGAAATCTCCATGTAAGGGTTGATTTTAAAAGAATAATTTGAAGAGACCCATATTATACAAATGTTCATCACTTTCTTAAATTTTATCATGTTATCACGAGCTGTTGGGTTCAAACACTCATAGCGTCTGCTCCCGATGTCCGTGCGGGGCATATAATATATCATTTCGAAGCCCTTAAAGTCTAGTTTCCAACGCAACCAGTCTTGCATTATTCGGAGCTGTATAGCACAAGTTATTGCCAAAACAGTAACCTGGTGGTCAAACAGACGTGAGAAGCCAAATTTTAGCATTGGAAAATTGTATGCTCGGCTTCTGTGTCCTAGTGTGAGTCAAAATATTTTCAAGACATAACAATATCCACTTTTGTTCTTCTCTACTCTTCATGATAAGCCATCAACAATCAAACCAAATTTTCCAACATAACCGAGAGTTGATCAAATTTGTATTCTATTTGCTACCATCCTACCACTACAATTAGAAACAAGCCCTACCACAACATTAAAAACCATAAAATACAGAAGGTGAGAAGTTATAACCATGAGGATGATTACTAGCTTTCTTTAATGGAAAGATATAGAAGAAAGTGGAAATGAAGCCCGCAGCAACAAAATCACTTCTAAACATAATGGTCTCGGCGCCATTATCACTGTTGGGCAGCTCCACCGTCATCATCAACGTACTTCGTCGCGGTCACCATAACTTATATCAATGTAACTTTGTGTTATTTACTCCATGTAAGAGTATATCATCTTCAAGGTGTTATTCGGACTCGAAATTAAAGTCCTCGGGAAATTGAAAGGAGGTAAGGAGGGAGTGGTGTTTACCTTGCTTCGCTTCTCTAACACCTTGTTTTGTAGTCCGACATTACAATTTACTCCAAGGAATATGTATGCTCGGACTTTGGTCTTAAGTTCCTCAATTTACTCTTCGGACTGTATATGTTCGAAAACAAGATTTTGTGAGTATACTCAGCAGTCAGCACTATATTTGGATGTGAAGCTTTAGAAAGTAATTAAAAGGATGGGGTCACTTAAATCGTTCCATGTGAATGCCACCTACGTGACTCTTGTAAGTTATCATCATCATTGAGATGGGCAGTTAATGAGATTTTTATGACTGCCGAGTCTCGAACTCTTAAGGAGGTGCTCCTTTATCCATGTTAACAGTAATATAGTATGCTCAACCTCCCATGGAATAACAGAATGAAAGAAGGGAGAGTATTACATGTATATCATCAAGGTTCCTCCCCGACATTGTCCTCTACAAAGACATCATCATCTTCATTAGATTGATTCGTCATCTGTGGGTATTTAATATTAATCCATCCAATTCTAATAGTCAACTCCGACAGTGCAGGCTACTTTTTGCTCTTCCCTGACATGTATGAATGTTTTCATTTACTTGTCATTTTTCATCCGAAGTCCGAACTACAATCAGTTGTTGCTTACACTATCATCCTTGCACTAATTATCTTCTACATAAATAGAAATACCCAATTATCCACGATCCTACATTTTGCAAGTAAACTATGAAATGCCATAAATCCTTCCTACCCTATATAAGCCAGTCTTATTAGAAAGAAAACTCAATATACTATATCCCTGGCCAAATTACTCTCAGATCTCTCTTTAAAACCCCACTCCCACTCTGTCTAAACAAACAGAAGAAATATAAAAGGACAATATATAGAAAAATGAAAGAAGGCGAAGTATGCTCGGATTCTAACGGAGGAGCATTTGAGAATATATTTATCAAGGAGGATAAACCCATTATGCTCGGACTCGAGGTGAAAGCCCTTCAGGGATTTATGATGAGTGTATGCTCGGACCCTTAAATGATAGAGTATTTAAGTCTTCCAGAAAGTGAAGTTGTATGCTCGGACACTATGGAAAGTGATATTTTTGGAGCTTCAATGACCCTAATAAGGGCACTCCATGTTATTGATAGACTTTGGAAAATATAGAAAAACAAATAGAAAACTCATTTTTGCCTACATACCTATTGGGATGAGTATTCAAGGAAATGTTACAGAACGCAAGACCCCTCTTCGATATTATCTGATAAGGTGAGCACTGAGCAGTTTTTCTTTTTGAACACTTTGCGTATGCTCGGATCTAATTAAGGAGCACCCAACGAGAATAAAGATCATAAGCAAGTTGTTCAACCGGTGTAAGTGAACCAAAGGAGGGAGAGCATATAAAATGTAGCCAACATATGCAAGCCAGCTGTGCTCAGGCTCATCAGCTATGGTACAGCCAGATTCTCGATGAAGCTTCTAAAATGGGTAGTTCAGCTGTAGGCTCGGACTCCTTGAAGCTACTGAAATAGCTAGTTCAGTCGTATGAGTAGTGAAGAGTGTCTAAGTGTATGCTCGGACTCCAAGCATGGGCAGAAATAAGGGCGGATTAAGAAATCAGAAAGGAAAGGGGGGCAAGTCATCATGATCAGTACAAAGAGAAGAAAGGGGGCAAGTGTGTATCATGAAAAGGTAAGGGGGGCGTGTTACTCAAGAAAAGGAAAAAGCAAGAGTGAGAAAAGGGAATGGAGGGTCACGTTTCAGAAAAAGAAAGAAAGGGGGGCATGTCTTTCAAAGAACATAAGAAAGCTAAGGGGGGCTAGTTTTTTAATTTCAAAATCCTTTTGGTATGCTCGGGCCCTCGGCCTATTGATTATTGAGGTATCCCAAATTGTATTTTTCTTTTTCTTTTTTCTCATCCTATCCATCTTTGTCATGGTCTTTTTTGTCCTTTTATATTTCTAATCTTTTCTAAAAAATACCCAATTATAAAATTCAAAAATATGTCATCCCTTAATTATAAATTTCTTGGGGCTTATTAACCCACACAAGCTTCCAAAATTAGCTACATTCTTACCCTTTGGGCTCCTTAGTTTAAGGATTTACCAGTTCCAATAATTTCTCCTATGAAGGCCAAGAGATTAAAAAGTCATTATAAGTTACAGTCAGATTGAAGCGATCTGATAGAACTTCACCGAAAGCCCTTATTATCGAGGTTCCGCACACAGTCCGTCAATTATCGTTCGACATTAACGCCCTATGTGCGTGGGGCTAATGTTTTGTGTCCAAGGCCCCAATATTAATTGGGCCTCATATTTAGTCAATGATATTCCATGGGTTGGTCAAAGCCCAATTTCAGGTTACGTATTAGTTTGTTTCATCGATTATCGGTTCATAAGTCAGATCCAACCGGTTTCATTATCAGTACAATCCAGCTACTATAAATACTCTCATATCATCTTAATGAAGTAGGTTTTTTTCTCATATACTCTCTCTAAGTAATTCCATCATTATATTTGATATTGAACCTCGTTCTGACTTAAGCATCGGAGGGGCTTTCCCGGGTGCCACCCCCGGGCTAGTAACCTTTGTTCGTTTTGTAGGATTATTCGAAGATCTTCAACCACATTCGACCATCTTCAATCACATTCAACCTCAAGTTACTAAATCGGGCTACCCTATACTTCGACACGTGGACGTTTCTACTTGGAGATACCACATACATTACCCTTCCCCCACTTAATATAAATTGTAACTAAGTTTCACCCGAAACAGTTGTGATTCTCAACCCCCTCTATAGTTGAGGGTGGTAAGTTTTCTAAGCTTGTTTCTTTGTTTATTAAACCATGTATGTTATGATATTTGATGTGTTTATTTCTATTATCATGATGAGTGAGTAGTCTTATTTCTAGAGTTTGGGGATCTAGTTAACTTATTGATTTGCTTATGGGGTAAATGAGTTGAGTATATGATAAGGAACCGAAAGCCCATTTTGATCTCCATTCATGGACAATTTATGTTGCTTGATTGTCTTGAACACTTGGGAAGTATGATTTCATGCTAGTAATGAGTAGCCTAGAAGCTAAATCTATTAGGATTCCTTCGAGACCTATTCAGTCCTTAGAATGATGAACCATGCCTATCTTGTATGATTGTTTCTTGTTTAACATAAATTGGAGGTAACATGTATTAGAAAGTTAGTAGTATGGTCGAGTTCTACACCAAGAAGTTGAATCTCCTAAACCATACTAATAACTATATAGTTCCTATGCCCACACTAGTGGAAAAAACGTCAATGGCTGCGGTTTTTTGATCGTTATTGGCTGCGGTTTTACCTTGCAGCCCTTGGAATAGCAGCAAATGAGATTTTATTATTGGCTGCGGACATTACAACCGTAGCCTTTAGTCATTTTTCAAAATAAAAAAAAAACCATTGGTTGTGGACATTTACAACCGCAGCCTTTTAGTCATTTAACAAAATAAAAGTGGAAAAAACGTCAATGGCTGCGGTTTTTTGACCGTTATTGGCTGCGGTTTCACCTCGCAGCCCTTGGAATAACAGCAAATGAGATTTTATTATTGGTTGCGGACATTACAACCGCAGCCTTTAGTCATTTTTCAAAATAAAAAAAAACCATTGGCTGCGGACATTTACAACCGCAGCCTTTTAGTCATTTAACAAAATAAAAAAGTTCCAGATCTAGAAATCAAAAACGAAATAAAATACAATGATATATTGATAACCAGATCTAAAACTTCTACTGATCTGCAAAGAATGGAACAAAAATGTTTTTAAAACAAATTTCGAATTCCTGCTAAAAATGGAACAAAAAAAAAAATGGAACAAACACTAGTGGAAATTAAAAAACTCGAAAATTACAATAAAAAAACTAAACAAAATCAAAAACACTACAATTGAAAATTACAATCAAAAAACCTAAATATTTTGAGATCTGGACAAAATCGAAAACTGAACAAAACCTGGACAAAATTACAATCAAATTACAATCAAGAAAATCGAAAATTACAATCAATAATCAAAAAGGAACGAAACCTGGACAAAATCAAAACAAAATCAGGATTAAATCGCCAACTTTGCTCATTACAAGGCTCACAAATTACCCAGAAAAACAATGATTCAATGCTCAGTTTGTGCACTGCCTATGTCGTTAAGGCGTAAGAAGAGGAAAAACGCCATTGTTGAAACGCCATTGGTTTTGAAGGAACAAACCTGAAACGACATTGTTGAAACGCCATGGACGAAAATCACAAAAAAATCGAAGGTTTTTTTTCACTAAAGAAATCAAAGAGGAGGGAGGAGCGTAGCTTGTGAAAATGTTAGGGTTTATTTGGAGAGGAGAAGGAAGAAGGAAGAGAGAAGGAAGAAGGAAAAGAGAAATTAGACAATGAAGTAAGAGAGAAATAGAAGGAAGAGGCGCCAGTTTTTGCTAAGGTTTGCTAGGGTTTTTGCTCTCCTTTTTGGGCTTAAGGGTTTGCTAGGGTTTGCTAGGGGTTTCTTATTTAATGAAATGAAGGAAGAGGCACCGGTTTTGAAAAAAAAATTAAACAATGGCTGCGGACACTGTAAAAACCGCAGCCCATGAGATTATTTCAAACAATGGCTGCGGTCACCTATTAAAACCGCAATCTATTCTAATTTTTTTTTTAAATTTATATATTGGCTGCGTATACACTAAAACCGCAGCCTATGTCTCGCAGCCAATGTCGTTTTTTCCACTAGTGCCAGAAGTAGTGGAGCTAAAATAACAAGACCTTTCTCATCATAAAACTGATTAAAAATATGTTTTCAACCCATCCCTTTAGCAAATCAAGAAAATAAATTCCCCAAACTCTAGTCTTTATATTTATTGTTTGAAACTTAAAACGAAAATCGCTTTTTATAAATCCAAATCCAAAACCTCTTTATCATAAGACTCTTTTTGTCACATAAACATTTTCCTGTGGACCGACCCCTCGCTTACCATTAATGCTAGTCATTAGAGGTTAATTAAGGTGTATAAATTTTATTGCATAGAGCAGACTTAGTAAACCGACAACGACCTACGACTCCGACCCTCTATGAGTAAGCAACATGATGACCTAGAGATGATCATTGGATAAGATGTGGTTGCAAGTACGAATAAGGTCAAGTATCTAGATTCTAGGGTATGTTATCCAGAGTAATGGAGAGATTGAGGGAGATGTAACACATCGCATACAAGCGGTATGGCTTAAGTAGCAAGCAACTACTTGAATGTTATGTGATAGAAAGGTCTAAGTTAGACTAAAAGGTAAATTCTACAGAGTGGCCATTAGACCAGCATTGTTGTATGGAACAAAGTGTTAGCCCGTTAAGAAGATTCATGAGCAAAAGATGGAAGTATCAGAGATGCGGATGCTGAGATGGATGTATGGTAGCACGAAAATGGACATAATCAAGAACTAGGAGTTTACAGAGAAACTAGATGTTGCCCCTTTATCCGCTAAGATGCGTGCAAATAGGTTATGATTTGGACTTGTGCAAAGAAAGACAGTTGACTCCCCTGTTAGAAGGATAGAAAGCATCATAGTGGAGGGTAAGACAAGTTGAGAAAGACCTAAGAAAACATGGGTAGAGCAAATTAAGAACGACATGAGTGAGATGTGCCTCTCCGCGGACCTGACTATAGGGATAAGAATAGTTGAAGACGTCAAATCCATGTTATGGACCGCTAATAGGCTTTTTTTCCCCTCCTTTTCCTTTTAGTTCATCTTTTTTTATTCTTTTTTAGTTTTGTTTTTCAGTAACCTTTGGTTCTCTTTCTCTTTAGACAATATTGTCAATCGTTACTCATTTTCCTCTAATGCATGGCTCTTTTCCTCTTGGGGTAAAAAAAATAGACCACTTTCCTGTAGTCCTCTCTTACAGGGAATACGAGTATAGATTATTTGTCAACTTAGCTCACCTAGACCCTGACCTGAGCGGAATATTAGGTATGATGATGATGATGATGACGTGAGGAATGATGCAAATATACATATACATTTTTTTTAAATAGAGAAGAAACAGTAACATTTATATCGAGAATTTTAATGACTATAGACTTGTAGAAAATTTGTTTCCTCTTATGCTTCGTTTGTAAAATTTTTGGTAAATAATAAATATTTATAAAGTTTGTTACCATAAATATTAAAAGAAATTCATTCATCTTCCAAAAATATTAAAATTTTTAAACATTTAAAACATCAATTTCTCTTATAGATAGTTTTTATTTATGTAAAACAAAATTCATTTTCCTCCTTTAATTGTGTAATTTCAAACATTTAAAGAATAATTGATGATTTAACTTATCATAAAATACTAGATAATTCTCATGCAATGCAGTGTTTTTTTTCATTTTGATGTAAAAAGTTAATAAATTGGAAAAGTTCGGCATAGTATCACATTAATTTAAATTATTTCTTAATACACATTTTATTACTCGTGAAAAATGGAATTCAGACTTTTTTTTATAGTTATCATTATAATAATGATAAAGCAATATTGTAAATTGTATCTACATATGACTAGCATTGTAGTGAATTTTGTTAGGAATATTCCACATGGTAACCCTGAGGTTTTCGGTTTTCGGTTTTTCATGTGGTAACCAAAACTTTTAAAAAATCCACGCGGTAATCCTGAGATTTACCAAATTGTTCCACCGTGATTTTTTTCACGTAAAACACTAGCAAACGTTAATTTCGAGCTTAAGGGTTGTTGTAGTCTTATTATGCGACTCGCCACTTTAAATTCCGTCAATTTCAACCTATTCCCCCAAAACATAAACCGTAACTCAACCATCTTTTATCCATATTACTCTGTTTCACCCAAATTCAAATGTGATTTGAAATGATGATTTGGACGAAAGATGGTAGAGTTCGGGTTTATGTTTTTGGAGAAAAATTTAAACTGATGGAATATTTAATGGCGAGTCGCATAAATAAACGTATAACAACCTTTAAGCTTCAAAATTAACGTTTGTTAACATTTTATGTGCAAAAACGTCACAGTGGAACAATTTGGTAAACCTCATGGTTACCATGTGGATTTTTTCAAAAGTTTTGGTTACCACATAGAATACTCAAAACCTTAAGGTTACCACGTAGAATTTTCTATTTTAAGTATATTTAAAAATAATATAATTTATTTGTAAATGAATGAATGCTTTTTTAAATATATATAGATTAATGGTGCTTTGTAAATTGAATATCAAAGATAATAATTTGTCCATCTTTATTACATACTGCTATTACATTGTTTTTAATAGTATATGTTATAGTCTCAACTAAAGTTTTAATGATGGTAAAATTAATCATCTTAAAATCATCCTTAACATTTAAGATTTCTTTTTAAATCACCCATTTTACTTTTTGTTCTTCTTTAAACTATTCATCTGTCTTCTTTGATTTGTATCAAAGAGAGAGCGAGTAAGTTTTAAGAAAGTGATAATAAGTAAAGAGAGAAAATGAATTGTGTGGATAAAATATAAAGAGAGTTAAAATATATGGATAATATTAAAAGAAAGTGGTGCGCCATTAAACAGATATGATGCAAATTAAATGAGACAAATCAAAATGAAAACTAATACAAATTCAATGGGACGGAGGAAGTATTCATTATACAATCACAAACACACAAAATATAGTAAAAACAAAAAATGCTACTATACTTAATAAAGTAGATTTTGGGAAATGAGATTGAATATTTGGGACAAAGAAAGTATGATATAATATGATACTTTCTTTGTTTCATCATATTTGATATTTTTCTATACACCATGTCACAATCGGATGCGAGTATTTTAAAATATAAAAAGTATAATAATATCATCCGCCAAATATTTATTAAATTGTGTGATATGATATGATGATTTTAAATAATAAATAACTTTTTTTAAAAAAATATTTTTTTAAATTTAGAAGGAAAATTTAATGCTCTACATTTATTTCATAGAAGTATTTCCTTTTTCTCATATACCCAAAAGGTAAAAAAAAAATTTGTTATAAAGTTACCTTAATTTGCTAAACAAGCAAGACTAGTTTAAACATTTGTGTCATTGTGTATTTGTGTGCCGTTTTCCATGGTCGTCTCAAGTCCCAACACCCCCCAACTAAACTATCTTTCTTTTTAATTTTGTTTGTTGGAGTAGGCTTGTAGGATTCTTTTGCTAATTATTGTAATATTATAAACTTATTAATTATTAATTAATTTGTGAAATTATGAAGTACTTCTATGAAGCAAGAAGTATTTTTTCTTATCTTTTTCTTTTTCTTTTTCTGAGGGGAAGAACACATTTCTTCTAGTCAACACACTCTTAAAAAAAACCCAAGAAAATCCAAAACATTTCTCATTTTTCCCACATTTTTCTTCTTGTATGAAATCCAAGCTTCAAAACCCTAAAGCTTAAAGATCTAGTTTTGTTAATGACTTAATGAAGACTTCTCAAATGTGGTTCTACCAAATGGGTATTATTCAAAAGTCTTTTAAAGAGAGCAAATGTGAGATTTTTTTATCTGGGTGGTTTTAAAAGAGAGCAAGATTCAACTATTATTGGATTTTAATGTTTTTCAAAAAGGTTTAAACATGTTCTAACAAATGGGTAGTAGTCAAAAGTTTCAAATTAACAGCAAATGTGTGACATTTTTTGTATCAAAGTGAGCAAGATTCATTTTTAGTAGGTTTTTGAGGTTTTTGATTCTAGGTTTGAAAATGGCTAGACGTTGTGGTTGGGAACTTCCTGCTCATTCTTTGCAGGTACATTTTTCTGCAATTTTATTATAATATTTATATTTTTGTTTAATTCCCAAAATAATATCATAAAATGGTGTTTGATTATGTATTTATATTGTGCAAGTGTTTGAAGATGAGAGGTAGTTTTCCTTTTGCTTTCCTTAAAACTGTCATTTATTAAGTTTTTGTTTGTTTTGTCTTTGATAGACTGTGATGGAGATCTGTATTTTGGGTTGTTATTTTGTTAGTTAAGTTCTTTGTATTTATCTGTTTACACTTCATCAGTTTCCCCCTTCTTTTTTGTCTCTTTAGTAGTTGAATGATTGCTTATTTGAGCCCTCTAAATGTTTTTTTTTTTAATTTCTGATTGAAGTTGTGATGTTTCTTTAATTTTCTACTGTAGAGATGGAATTAAGGATGTGTTCTAATTACAGTTCTTTGTAAAAGTTAAACTAAAAGGTTTTCTGTAGTAAAAAGGTGTATTGTTATTGTAGTGAAATCAAGTAGTGAGACTAAATTGAAGAAAGATTCAAATTTTAGGTGACACATTAGTGTCAAAAAAGTGAGTAGTGGTTGGTGTGAATCAAGTGGGTTGGTTGTAGAAACTACCAAACTGTTGGAACCTCCTTTTCGTTTGTGACTTATTCTAACTCGATGGTCAGTTACTCCCTCCGTTCCAAAGAAATCGTCTCAAGTACGAATGAGGTGAAAATCAAGATAAGTGATTGTTAGTGGTAAAAGTTTTATTTTACGGAAAGGTGTGAGAAATGTGTGTATGAGATAAAAAGATAATTTAAATGTGTGGATGATAATGAAAGAAAGAGTGTGGATCAACTCATAACCAAAAATATAAATTGGGCAAATTTAATGAGTATAAGACAGACAAAAAAAGAAAATGATGCCAATTTTTTGGGAGAGAGGAAGTATTTAGCATGAACTTATTCAGTTGAAAATTCTTGTTGTCACATATGTTTATGCTTCCTTAGTTCCTAGTACATTTCTACTTGAACTCTTTAGTCTTCAGCTAATTGAAATCTTACATTAGTTGTCAACAACAATATGGTTTGCTATGCTAAAATTGTGTAATGGCCTAATGGGTGCATCGATTCCTGCGGTCTATTTTGACATGGTGATATGGCTTCGCTAGCATTGATACGTTGGCTAGTGATTTCGTTCTTTGTCTATTGTTGCAAGATTTTTTTACCGATGGTTGACATCTTTATCAATACTTGACCAGTTTTACTTCTGTAAATAAAGAAGACGGACTTGGAGTTGGGATCTGGGGTTGTCTTGTATAAATGGGGAGTTGTCATAGTCTTTTGTGATTTTATGTTACATCTACAAATGGCCAAGATTAATAAAAAAAATTCAGTAGTTTGTTTTTTTTTTTTTGGTGTGTGTTTATGCGTGTGTGTGTTTTTTTGGGGGGGGGGGGGTGGAGGGGGGCGGGATCTCAATGCTTTGTTTGGAGAGAACTCAAGCACTGTTATTGAGGATGTGATGCAACTCTTTTTAAATTAACCAAATTGTTGCTATGAACCAACCGTTTGCGGTTCTTTTTTCCCTTGTCTTGGGCATATTTTGCAAATGCAATTTTATTAGAGCAAACTTCATATATAAATTTGAAGACCCTAACCTTACTTGTTCTTTGTTGTGACCAGATTGTGGCTATCACTGTGTTTTTCCTGCTAACAATTGCATATTATGCCTTCTTTGCACCCTTTGTTTCGAAGGAAGTGGTCTTCGAATATGTGGCTATTGGTGGTTATACTTTTTTGGTAAGATATGATCCTTCCATAAACTTTTTTGTTGATAATAATATCTATTTTAACAATTGGTAATTGCAAAATGATGATGTTATCATAAAAATATAGTATTGTCTATAAAGATGTAAGTAGACAAATAAATCCCTTATAAAGTATGTTGGAGACCTTTTATCTCATTTGTGGGCTGAACTCACCATCAATGGTATATCCTTAAAATAGCTGGCCCCTAATCCAATCGTCAATTGAAAATACTTCCTTGGAAGTTGGAACTATTTATTTTAAAACTAAGATCTAACCCAAACTCAAAGCCTAAATCCTTCTTAAAATTGTTAATCTTTTGAAGTTTGATAGTATCCAGAGATCTTTTTTTTTTTGAATATTTCTTATCTCCACAACAACAATGCCACAACCTTAATTTCAAAAGATTAGAGTCAGGTACATGAGCCAATATATCATTTCTAACGTTTGTCCACGTGGATGACTGGATTCTCCTTCTCCATTCATTTTGATTTTCTATTATCTTAATCAATAAATCTAAATATTTCATGTCCTTTTCCAATCCTACCCTCCGAGTAATATTTGGTAAGTCGATTTTTAGGGTGCTTCTCATTATCTCATTGGTGCTAAAATTACACCTCATGTACTTCATGTCTTCTTCTTACTCTGACTTAATTTGAATCCTCGTGATACCAATTCTTGTCTCCATTGTTCTAACTTGGCATTTACCGTCTCCTTGGTCTCATCACCTTAAACAATTTCCTCAGCAAACAACACGCACCAAGGCACGTCTCCTTATATCTTATTTATCTCATCTAGAACCATCACAAAAAGAAAGGGATTTCTGGACCAGGCTTGAAAAAGGTTAATCGTGATCTTGAAATATGCCTTTCCATATTTTGTAACAATTGTCTCCACATCTCGATACATATCTTGCCTTAGATTAAAGTATTTCTCGGGAATATCCTTCTTTGTCATTGTTCACCAAAGTAGTTTTCTTGATACCTTATCATACTTTTTCCAAGTCAATGAAAACTAACGATGAACTCATATGTTTTCATTGTTGTCCATCAAAGTAATTCTCTTAGGAATACCGCACATCTGTCCTTGATGTTTTCGTCCTTAACAAAGATGTTCTTATCCTTATCCTTAATACACTTTACTAAACCTATATCATTAATTTTTGTTTGCCTCTTGTTTCTCATTTTTTTTGTCATTCTCCACCAAAGTAATTCTCTATTTTTCGTCATTGATCACACTTCATTTTTTGTCCTTTGTTTAAATTAGACGTGTTAATGGGCTGGTTTAAGTGCTTAGTGAACCAAACATTCGTATAAAAATTTTTCTACGGGCTCGAATTTTCAAATTTCCATCCTCCATTGCGGATTTAATTTTTTTTGTCTCTATCTGCCCTTTTTCTTAGTGGGTGGGACTTGCGGGTAAATGGGCTTGACCAATATTAAAAATTCAAAATACAATCTTAAAAATCCAAACAAACACATAAGAAATATACTCACAATATAAAGTCTAAAGTTAAGTCTTAACATCAATGAAAATAATTAGAATAATTCTAATACAAAAATATTATCAAAGGACGAGGCACTTGACGATGCAAGAGGGATGCGTAAAGCTGTAAGTTGAAACTCTAAATGTCCACGCTGCTGGTTTATCAAAGTAATACGAATATGGACTTGGCTTTGGGAGTATTGTATTTTCTCATATAATTTAAAGAATTAGAAACATTATATTTATAAAACAATGCGAGTGCATTAATCGAATAATACATTTTTGAAAAACATTTTGTCCAACCTCACCTATTCTTCGAGCCAGGTGAGTCGAGTCTGATGAGTAATAAATCTAATTTAACTATCACATACTTTCCTTTTTTCGGAGACATTTCTTGTTTCTTTTTTGGAGGGCTTAGGTAACTAGTTCGTATTAGGGATCGCAACGGGTCGGATCTGGACCGGGTCTAGGTGGACCCGGATCCAGATCCGTTTTCATGACCAAGACCCGGATCCGGATCCGCATGTCTAGACTTTCAGAACCCATATCCGGATCCGTGGATACTGCGGATCCAGTAGCGGATTCGAGTCCAAAACGGGTTTTGCTTAGTTTTTGCTTTTATGGTGATTTTGGGTCGTATTGAAATTGCGGAAAAGCTATATTAATTGAATGATGATAGTAATATATAAAATTTCATAATCGATCATCCAAATTAACATTGTACAACTTAAAATTATCTTGAAACACCCACCTAGAACCTTATCAATTTGATTATCAATTACATAGCAATACATTGTCATAAAAATTAAATGGATTTAAGGTGATCTTAGTGTTTGGCAAGGAAAACAGAATGCGCACTGATGCAGCATATTTGAGAAAGAAAGAAAGGGTACGGTTTTATGTGGGGCTGGGATCTTTGGCCATTGAATTAAATGAATTACTACAGAATGCACTAATGCAGCATAAAAATTAAATGGATTTTAAGGTGATCATTGGCCATTGGGTATTAAAGAGCCTAGTAATTTTTAGGGGTTATAAAAAGAAACGGGTCCTACGGATCTACGGGTCCGGGTTCGGATATTTTCTCGAGATCCATACCCGGACCCGCAAAATTCAAACGGACCCGAACCCGATCCAGTTCCGGCAAGTCCAATTTTTTTGGACCCAGACCCGTGAAAAAGGATACGGATCTAAGGATCCGGGTCGGGTCTAGTACCTATTGCCATCCCTAGTTCGTATCAATCGGTTATAAATCACAAGCGATAAACCAATTAAACAAAATTAATTTTAGCAACCAGAGAATTGTGACTCTGAATATGTACAATGAATCAAAGTAAACCACATATCATGTGACACTGAACTTATATAACTTTTTATCCTAAGTCTATGAAGAATATAACACTTGTCCATCACCAACAACACAAAAGTTGAATTTAAGGAGAAATTTGAAGCAATGAAAATAACAAGATTTGAGGAGATAAAATCAATTTATTTAATTCGATAAGTAATTGTTATAATTACTTTTTATTATACAATTATAAGCTATAAATTGACTAATTATCACAGAACTCAAAATTTTAAACAAGGCTATTTAACTTTAACTATCATAAAAGTAAATCAAAATAAAAATTTGTCTGGACATTTGCGACCGAAACCGTATTCAACATTCCAGAATTTATTCTTAGCCCAGTACCCTTGATTTTTCTTTACCTCCTATGCTTGAACCCTGTGTGCACTTACTTATTTGACAACACGCTTAGGCCATGTGGCGCATTGTGTCTGCACAACGACCTAGTATATGCCAACCCTTGCTCATGTGACACTAGACTCGAGAAATGTAGAGCGTCGCTTATGGATTACGACTTAACAACCTTTGCATACTTTTCACGAAACCTGACCCCAGAAGTGCAGTGTGTCGTTGAATAGGGGACAGCTTCACGAGAATTGATTTTTGATTTTTTGATCAAGGGATATGACTAAGTTTTTATTGAGTTGGTTGTCACTAATCTACCGCTTACCCTCTTCCTTTAGTCAAGCTTAGGACCAGGGGTAAGCACGCAAAGCACGTACATGCAGAGTTAATTATACCACCACGCTCATATATACATATTTTTTATTATAATTTGTTCTATTTTTAAAAATCCCATTTTATTTTGCAATACGATAAAATGAAGAAAAAGAAGCGGTTGTAGAATACAACTGGATGTTAAATAGTCATCTCCTACGGTGTTCCATTCAATTAATGAATAGTCAATGCTTGTTTATAACACATATTAGAAGTCCACATAATATATGAAATGAAGAAATCTGCAGCCTAATTTTTCGAATAGAATGAGATATGCAGCTTCATCCCCTTACATGGTTGCAACTTTTTTACATGCAGGCCTTGGGTGTATTGATACTTTACGCTAGGTGCACAGCGATTGATCCTGCTGATCCTGGTATCCTTATTGAACCAGACAGAACAGCTAGATCACAATGTGAAGCCAGTTTGCCTGGTCAGTTCAAAGCTTACTTATTAGTGTTTAAATCTCGCAATATTTCTAGGATCTAAACTTATGTGGCAATGATCCATGTAATGGGATGCCTTGTAAACTTGTGCCTGTAGTTTGAGACTCTTTGGAGGACTCTAGGGGTATACTTGATTGCTAATGAGTACGGAGTTTATAGAATATGTGGAACGAACTTATTGAATTGTGAAATTATTAAGCTTAATTCTATCCTTTTGCATATGTTCACAACGATTTTTGGCGCAGGTAATGCATCTTCGATAGAAGATCCGTACAAATCAGCGCTAGAGGTTGGTGAAAGGTCTAATGCACAACGTTTGACTTTTTGTTCAAAGCTTTGTGGGACATTTTGCTTTTGCCTTGTACGAGAAGATTGTCGTAAAGATGAGGAAGTTCAGCAATTATCAGGAGAAGAAGAGGCTTTATTTTGCACGCTTTGTAATGCCGAGGTAAAAAATTATTCATGTAGAGAAATTGCTTGCCACTTAGGTATGAGAGGCAATGCATATTCATGTTTACAGTTTCCACTTTTGTGTGGTACCTTTTTGTGCATGTCGGTGGGTTGACCTATCTAATTGTTGGATGGAAACGTATACCTCAGAGCTATCTTATTACTATCTAAATTTCACATGACCAAGTATTGTGGATAAACTTCACTAGTTGTTGCCTTGTAGGTCCGTAAGTTCAGCAAGCACTGCAGGAGTTGTGACAAGTGTGTTGATGGGTTTGATCATCATTGTCGGGTGAGTTAAAAGCTAATGTTCTTATTTTTCCTAATTGATAAATGCATGCTTGATTTATAGCTTATAGCTCGCTTTGATGGCGAACAGTGTATTTTTAAGTCATAGTTGACTCCTTTGACTTGCTTTTTTGGTCGAAGTGAACAAATTCCATTTGTTTGCTACCATCGGTTACACTTATATCTATGTGTATCTAAATTATGTCCATTCTTCCATGCAGTGGTTGAATAATTGTGTGGGCAGGAAAAATTATTTTACATTTGTGAGCCTTATGGCAATGAGCCTTCTCTGGGTAAGTCTTGAAAGATACTGATAAAATGTTTTAGTTCTGCTGACTTTTCAACTCTAGATCAAATTAATTTTCATTTCTAACTCTCCTCAGCTTGTCAACTATGGCCTAAGCGCTGCTTTTTTCTTTCTAACAGCTTGTTGCTGAATGTGGTGTTGGCATTTGGGTCCTTGTCCGCTGCTTCGTGTTCAAAGTTGCTACTGAACATCAAATAACTGAGAGGCTTGGAGATGGCTTCTCGCGCCCTGTTTTTGCCACAGTGGTGGTATTACATATTGCTTTTGTTACTGTAAAATTCTTTTTAGGCTGCATGCTTTTCTTTCGCTGCATTATGTGTTGAGCCGATCATGTTTTATGGGATTTAGGCTTTGGCATAGTTCTTATATGTGGTTTTAAACGTTAGATGAATGGAATGCTCAATCTAACAGATATCCAAATCGAACAAATGGGAAAAGATTGCTTCATAGACGAACTAAAACTGTTGAGATGAGTTAGGCAACCTTCTAGCATTAATGGTGCTATGGTGAAACTTTAGGCGGAGGGAAACGCTTCCAAATGATATCATCCTGGCTATGCTTGGTAATGAGTTGGATGTTGGTGGTGGTTGTATTTTTGTCATATTCCTTCTGGTTATGTACACAATACACCCTCCATCTCCCAGGAGTCTTGCTCTTAAATTTTGCTTCCTAATGCTCCTTGCTTTACATTCGATGTTGCGTATATCATAGAGATAAAAAAATAGTGAATAGGGAAAGAAAAATATCAAGATATGGTGCGGGGTGAAATGAGAAAAAGTAGTACAAACTGTAAAGGTGGAGATAAAAAGGGAGCATTTACTTGAATAGGGAAGTGTGTAGAGTGTATGTTTGAACATCATTAACGGAAGTGTGAAAGAGGGGAAGTGCTTCAGCAGTCAAGAGGAGCAGTAAATTTCAGTTCTTGGGTATTGTCTCCTAGTAGAACATGTGATGCAGAACTTTGTTCTAATTGTTCTTGTGACCTTTTATCTTCTGGTGACTTGTGATTCTGCTGCTCTGCTTTTTTATGGCTGTCTTCTATAGAAGCTTGATGCAATAATTTTCTTTCCTCAGGCCTTTGGCACGGCTGTCTCCTTTCTAGCAATCGTTCCTCTTGGAGAGCTTTTCTTTTTCCACATAATTCTCATCAGAAAGGTCCATCTTGACTCTAGTTGCCCCTCTTGTTTCTTTAAATTTCAATCTTAAATTTTTGTGAATCGGTGACTTGTGGTTCTGCAAATTTTTAAAATTTTCTTCTTTGCCCTTCAAAGTGATTTAACTTACTTGAACTATCACTGTAGGGTATTACTACTTACGAGTATGTTATTGCTATGAGAACTCAAAGTGAACCACCAGGACCATCAATTGGTGGAGGAGATCAATTAAGTCTACCGTCTTCTCCCACAAGCTCAGCAGTAACAGCCATAAGTGGACGAAGCTCTGTTGGGATGGGTTTACAAATCAAAGGCTCTTGGTGTACACCTCCAAGAATTTTCATGGACCAACAGGTAGCTGAACAGCTCTATGAATTTCATTTCTTGTGTCCTACTAAATTAGTTGCATCTTTCACATTCTAGCATCGGCAACTTGTAATAGATTAATGTTTCATACATGGTTACAAGTGTTGGACACGTGCCTGTGTTCACATGAAAGACTCTTATTCTAGGAGGTTCTGCATTTTGGGTCGAGTTTAATTGTCCGTTGTCTAGTTCTGTTACATATGTTAGTGTAAGAAGAAGCTCCTCTTTTAGAACAAGAACTGATGTCCAATCATATATATATATGGTAATATTTTTCTGCTCCCTTTCTGGTTTTTCTTAAGCAGGATGAAATTGAACATCTGGAGCCTGGAACTGTGCCATCTACAGTCGATCCTGATGCCATACATCCCAATGATAGGGGCAAAAAGATACCCCAGCGTCCTGTGCGTATTAGTGCCTGGAAGCTTGCGAAATTAGATTCTAAAGAGGCAATCAAAGCGGCTGCCAAAGCTCGAGCATCATCTTCTGTACTACGCCCTGTCAATTCTCGATCCCACCCATATGATAGTGATCAGTTATCCAGCAGCAATATAAGTGGGGTAAGCAGTCCTGTCAGCTTGAAATCTTCAGGGTTTCTGAACCGAAACTCACGAGTAGGAATCCCAAGACTCTCTTCTGCCAAGAGTTCTTATCCACCAAGCAGGGCTAGCAGGGAGGATATTGAGATTGGTACCCGCAGTGTAAGCAACTTGAGTAGTCCTCGTGCATCACACCTTGCCACTCCTTCTCCATTGCCATCAAATGTAGATCACTTCAATCCGATGTACCAATCATCAGCAAATCAGTCCCCTTTATCATCCAAAGCAGTTGAGTGTAGTGAGAATGCAGCATCTTCAGGTAGCTTGGTACGACAACCTGCAAACAAAAATGAGCTAAAGGTTAGGGAAAGCTTAAAAAATACTGTTTACTGGGACCCAGAAGCCGGAAGATTTGTCTCGTCTGCTACTAGAGCTGCAGGTGGTGGTGCTGCTTCCTCTTCAGTTACTCAAAGGACAGAGCTGTCATATACTGGTCAATCCATATTCTTTGGCGGCCCTCTATTGAATGAGAATTTGACACGAGGGGCAAGAAATGCTGGGGCATCGGGAGGAGTTGCAGGCGAGAGAGAAAGAGGAGGTCATTTTCAGCAGGGACAGGGACAGGGACAGGGTCAGGGTCAGGGTCAGGGTCAAGGTCAAGGTCGATCACTGCGGAGAATTCAGCTTCCTGTGTTTGTGCCTAATGATTCCGAGTCTGGTCAGTTGCCTTCTAGGTTGCCATAATACAGCTGATTTAGTGAGATTTTTTTTGTCTCTTTTGTGCAGCTTTAGGTTAGTAAGATGAATTTTGCATCTTCTTTGCAATGGATGTTAAACAAAAATGATCAATCTATCCTTCTATAATCATTTTCCTTTTCAAAATTGGATATTTCGAGTGCTTTTTGAGTCATCTGGTGCACTATTGCCATAAAACTAAGTATTTAATACAGATACTGCATCAGGTAACGAAGCACAATTGTGAATTACCCCCAGTGCACAAACTCAGTACAGTTTCAATGACTAGATTAGTAACCGTGCGCCATGATGCATAATTAGAGCTATTCTAATGTGACCCAACCCGAAAATAAGTGATCCATTGTTATAATTGACATAATGACCGAACCGAGTCATATCCAACTTGGATCATGCATGAGACTGAACTACGTATAATCAGCATTTGAATAAGTATATCTAACAACTCCATCATATAACAATTCATTTAAAAAACTAAATAAAGTACTTTACTCATGAACATAATCATCATCAAGTATTACAGTCCAAGAAAAAACTAAAGAAAGTATTAAAATAATTAATAAATATGTACCTTTCCTTAAAAAACAATTAATAATTAATAAATTTGTTACCAGCATGTTATAAAATTATGTTGCTATCATATAAAATACTTCAAAGATATTTCACAACTTAATGGTCAATTAAACGTTTTCTGCCAGTTAATGTCAATGTAGGTTTAAGTATAACATTACTTGGTGTTCGTTTTGAGTACTATCTAAACGGTTTGACAACAATTTACTTAACACTAGCTAACAAAATGTTCATTTTTAATTAAAAGTATGTAAAATATTTTTCTGTTTTACCATAAAAACTCAAAACCTACATGAATAATTATGAGAAATAATATTACGTCGATATATTATGACAAATATATCATTTTAACGTTGATATATTAACCGATGTAAGGGTGTTTACTTTAAACATAATAATTTAAAAATAACTTTGGAAAAATTTCTCTTCACCATTAAACAATGGCCCCAAATTATTTTGCCTCTCCTAATGATCATGGCTAAAAACATTTATGGGGCAGAGAAAATCTAGCATAAGATGCATTCTTTTTCCCCATTCTTGCTTTTTTCCCGCTTGTTTTGCGGTTGAACAAACAATTTATCCTTTCTCATTTTAATGGATATGAGAAAAATATAGCACTTTTTCAAACAAAAAGTAAAAAAAAATCCCAAAAAAAAAAAAAAAAAATTGGAAGAAAACTTTCATCATCTCCTTTTGTAATATATTTTCTCATTTTTTGAGGAAATAAATAAATATTACTAATAATCCTAAAAACCCTTTCAAACAAATAGTTTTCGTGGTAATTGATCAAGAGAAATGTTGGAACTTATTGTTGAATTGGGTTTGAGAAGCATATATTATTAAAAAAATAAAAGTTGTAAAATATAAAAAATAAATAAAAATGGGTGGTGGTGGTGGTGGTGGTGGAGGAGGGGAAGGACTTACAAAAGCTAGAGCAAGACAGCTTGATCAGACACCAACATGGGCTGTTGCTTCTGTTTGTGCTGTTATTATTATCATTTCCATTGTTTTGGAGAAGCTCCTTCATCATGTTGGAGAGGTTTTTTTTATTTTTCTTGTCTTTTTTTGTTATTTAAAAAAAGGTGTGAAATTTGATACAAATGATATGATTTTGATTTGTAGGTTTGTTTTCGTTTCTATCGGTGTTTGCCATTTGGATTGGAAATTAATAGACTATAGTTTAGCCTTGGAACCAGATTTTGAGATGAGACTTTGTAAATAAATGCGTCTCTATTTGACAAATGATAATAATTGATAAGGGAATTAGATAAAAATTGATGATATGTATAAAATTGTCTTTATAACTCTTTATTTTTCTTTACTTTCGTTAAGGGTAAAATGTAATTTTATAATTACTCAAGTCTCAACCCAAATTACCACGCTCCATCTCTTAAGACTTTTTAGTGGGACTTTTCCCTTCTAAAGTCTCAACTTATGTCTATGTTCTAACCTTTACCAATTCTCATTCCCCTCAAACAAACAATGAATTTTCTAAATCCCCAACCTTGTGTATTTCCTATTGCCAAACACACCCGAAGTAGAAGGAAAGACAATGTTGGATTAATTTGTTCGGATAGTTTATCACACATCGACAATTTAAAAATGGTGTGCACACTTTATAAGCTATTAGAGACCTTCTTCCCATTGCCATATGATTTTGGGATAGTATATATCTCCATGACTTATAAAGTGTGTGCACCTCGTGTCTCCCGTTAATATGCTGACATTCACAATAACTCTAGCCTAATTCAACATAATTTGCTAAGTTTTGTTCTAGAAATGTATGTTCCTAGAATTTGTTGGTAAAACAATTCAATTCTACAGCTGTTATGTTATATAGTTATGAAAACAAAGCTTAATTAATGTGATGAAGAGTCTAATGCTTATCCTGTTTTGTTTCCTGGTTGTGTAAACAGTTCTTTCATAAAAGGCACAAGAAAGCTTTATACGAAGCCCTTCAGAAGGTTAAAGCAGGTATGGTATACATGCTGTTAAATGTTAAGTTTTGAATCTTGTTTCCTGGCTGTGTAAGATTTGATTTTGCCTATTTGCATGCAGAATTGATGGTTCTGGGATTCATATCATTATTACTCACATTTTGTCAGAGTTACATTGTCTCCATATGTATTCCTCTGAAACTGGCTGATACAATGTTGCCCTGTGCCTATAAGCCCATAAAAGGAACCCACACCCATAACGCAGGAGGACATCACCGTAGGCTCTTATGGTACGAGCGTAGAAGGTTAGGAGGAGGTTCCGATTTAGTCGAATGTCATGAGGTGAGTTCGTTGAAATTGATCTTGACGATTAGCGAATCATGTGACAACTTTTAAATACCATATTGTACCAAGTGTTCGATGTCTTTTGTTGTCTAATGCATGTAGGAACCTTAGTTCCTAAGTCTGATGGACTATAGTAAAGTGGCTTCTTATATAAGTGAAATTGGATTTGCAAATATAATGTTAGAATGTAGTACATACAAATATAACGTGTTAGAGAAATTAATAGTCAAAGTTACGTATTGGATTAGTGTAGTCAAGATGTGATCATGAACATTGGACATTCTTTCGTGTACAGGGATTTGTGCCTCTGATATCTGGTCAAGGATTGCATCAGCTTCACATATTCATATTCTTCTTGGCAGTTTTTCATGTTATGAGCAGTTGTATTACCATGGCCCTTGGGAGAATGAAGGTAACACTTCCAATTTTATGTGCTAATATTACATCGAATTGAGTAACATAGAATACAGAAGAACAATAATTGAGTTGGTTTAGCACTCGTACAAAAATAAGTGTTCGGCTATTTGCAGAATTTGCCGTTGTTCTAACTCCCTATAAGTTTATATCCCTATCATCATATCATGATTAGTTACAAAATCTGATAGAAAGTGTTTGTATCATTAGTTTGATTTATGGTCTAATGTTTAACACATTTCAAAATTTATCGTTTTATTCTCTTTATTGGCATTTCGTTTTGTTTTGGGATAATAAAACAAGAAATTAATAAAATGTGTGAATGAGAACTAGTGAGTCAGTTTATGATCATTTTCAAAACAGAAATACAGCAAATTCAATGGAACGGCCTTATAGGAAAATGTGGCAAATTCAAGGGAGTAAATGTTAACATTTATCCTGGGTTTGTAGATTCGTAGGTGGAAAGACTGGGAAGTGGAGGCTGTAAAGAACAACAAGAATGACGAGCAAACTGGTATGCTAAATTTCCTCTTTGGTTATAAATTATAATACATCTCTTTTGTTCAAATTTCTGGTATGATGACATCAACAACAATTTTAGAGCCTTAATTCCAAAAGATTGGGGTTTGCTACTTTCTGCTACAATGACTATTTCTTAGAAAATAAATAAACAATTGGGTCTACATGAATAAACATTTGTAGGTTCTAACATGAAAATGTTGAAAAATAACTAAAAGATACTATCTAAATCACTGTCACATGATTCACTAATTTCCTTGTGAAATAAAAAAAACGAATTATGGTCGGCTTTGCCGTTTTGGGCTATTTTACGCTCATTTTGAGTGAATCACGAATTCAAAAAGCGAATTAACTAGCGAGTTATGTTACACTGATCTAAATAAACTAAATATAGGGTATAGTAGTACATGAGAAATTATTGAGAGCTTTCTTTTTTACTTAATTCGTGTTGAATGCATTGATTCTGGTTCTATTGTTCAAATGAGTGAAATTTTGGTATATGCGCAGATGCTTCAAAGTTTCGATTGACTCATGAGACATCATTTGTGAAAGAACACAACAGTTTTTGGACGAAAAATCCCATCCTCTTTACCCTTGTAAGATATAATTCTTCATCAATCCTATTGTATATATTGTTTTAAGTAGCTCTATATCCCAGATTTACTAGTGTTCTATTTTTTATCAGTCATTTATGTAACCCTCTTGCCTTCAAGAGTCGTGATGGAACTAAAGACTTATAGTTATTTGATTCCGGATCAAAATGACTCATTAAATCATTTGCAGTTCTTGTATGTGAGAAGTTTCAAATGATGTCTTCAATCAAAGTTCAATCAGAAACAATCCGCATGAATGCTAATAGTAAAGAAATTTACAGGTTTGCTTCTTCAGACAATTCTACAGAGCTGTTCGAAGATCAGATTACTTGGCATTGCGTCATGGATTTGTTAGTGTACGTCCCTTACCTAACGGTAGTTTCTTTCATTTTCATTTTTTCATATTGTTCGCACATCTTTCGGGATCAAAAATTTAGCGTTGTTGCCTTTTCTCAGGTTCATCTTGCACCCGGAAGCAAATTTGATTTTCAAAAATATATAAAAAGATCTTTGGAAGATGACTATAAGGTAGTTGTTGGTATAAGGTAATTATATAAATATATGTTATGTTAACTTTTATTATCATTTCTGTTTGTCCCACAAATTCATGTGGTTCGTCAACTCAATTTCATTGTGATATTGGCAGTCCGCTGTTATGGGCATCTGCAGTCTTGTTCCTACTTCTTAATGTTGATAGTAAGTTCCCCTTCCTTCGATTTTCTGAACTTTCTGTGTATTTAACTAATCCTAGTCAATTACAACTATCTCAGGATGGGATGCAATGGTCTGGTTGTCTTTCCTGCCTCCAATAGTAAGAAATACGTAATCTTTTGCACGAGGTTTATTTATTGAATGCAGCAAATAAAGTGTATATTTTGTGTTGTTTAGCGTAAGGCTGTTTGATTGACAGTGAGGGAATGACAGGTGATCTTGTCAGTTGGAACGAAACTTCAAGCAGTTATCGCTCGGATGGCTGTCGAAATCACAGAAAGACACGCAGTCGTCCAAGGAATTCCTCTTGTCCAAGTCTCCGATAGAAATTTTTGGTTTGGTTGGCCACAACTCGTTTTGTATCTCATTCATTATGTCATCTTTCAGGTAGTGTCCTCTTTTCCAATATCTTTTCTACTCTACTCGTACGCTTTACATTACCTCGAGCACTTGGGTTGAATCCTCGATAGTCAGACATGGGTATCAAGTAATTTCTACGAAATACCAGAGTCTGACTGAGTTTGACACCAATACTTGAGTTCGAGTAGCATAGTTTTATATTTCATTGCAGAATATAGTAGTATAATTTGTGAACTGATATTTTGTTTGCTTCCTTTCCTTCTTCGTGGTTCAGAATGCTTTCGAGATCACGTATTTCTTTTGGATATGGGTAAAGTACTTCTTTTGCTTTCTTTCATAAACAATAACAACTTCATAATATCATCCTTGTTGACTCAGATTGATTGTTTCATTTTTTACAGTATGAGTTTGGTGTCAAATCTTGCTTCCATTCGAATTTCACCATGGCTATTGTCAGAGTTTGTCTTGGGTAAGCCTTGCCTTTGAGCATATCATAGTTCCGTCAATTATTTGTTAGATACCATGGCTTAAAATCCCTGACATCTTTATCCGTAAAGCTTTCATTTTCTTAATCTTCTAGCATTGACGAGAGTAGAAACTCCGAAAATGAAAGCTATTGGGTATTCTAGGCATGGCTGTTCAATTACTAATTCTGTTGCAATGTGCACATGTCCTTGTGTGTTATGGCTAATCATCACAAGAGATGTCTACAACTAAGGTTGGCTATGTGCACATGTGATCCCATATCGAAGAATTAGAGATATTGACTAACATATGTGCTTGATGGGGTACTCGTTCCAACACCAATTGGTTTTAGGATGGAACCTCATCAAGTTTGTGTCCAGTCAGTTCTCCTCTAATACGAGTCTTGTTGTGTACAAGCCCAATAATCATAATTTAATAGGTCCATTTCAATTGCAGGGTAGGAGTTCAATTTATGTGTTGCTACATCACACTCCCGCTATATGCCCTCGTCACGCAGGTAAGCTATTTCTTGATGCCCTACAATATACATGGCTACATTATACTTGGAGCAAAATCAAAAAGATTGTATTCATGTATTTCATTACGTCAATGCCATCTAATAATGCCTCCCACCTAGGCGGCATATCTAGATTGGACGTATGTAATTGCAACCTTACCTTTGTTAATGATAACAAATTGGTTGTTTGTAATTGACCGACCCTTGGTAGCAAACATCATCTGCAACTAGTGGGTGGCAATGCATTATTGAAATCGTTTCATTTGCTTTTCCAATCATGTCAATGTACTATATGATCAATTGTTAATATCATTGATTGTACATGATTATAATTACAAAAAATTGGGAATGTTAGATGGGATCAACGATGAAGAGATCAATATTCGACGAGGAAACATCAAAGGCTCTAACAAAGTGGCGTAAGAACGCGAAGAAGAAAAACGATGGCAAAGCAGCAGCTATGCCAACCCAAAAGCTTGGGGGTCCTGTCAATGAAGATCTTCATGTAGAAGATGATGATCATCCATGATCTTCATGTGGAGTTCAATGAGAGGAAAAGGAGTGAGCAGGAACTGTACTAACTTTTTGACACATAAACCAAATTTTGACAGGAAGTAGAAATCTTAATTCAAATATTCATTGTATTTAAGAATTAGAAGGGTTATTTCCTGCCTTTTTGTTGGTATTTTTTATACTAGACTAGACTAGACAAAACTTGCTTAAAACTCTACTTGAGGGATGATTTTTGAAATTGATACTGCTCTATTCTATTTTATTTGTTACATTTTCACCAGTTTTTCTCTGTTTTTCTCATTTTTCGATCTCGATTCTTCCTGCATCGAAAAGTCGAAATGAAATTAGAGTGGATAGTACCAAGAGAAATAATTTTGTTTAGTGTAAAGAAAAACAGGTTGGGTAGGCTTGCAAGCAGTGTCGTTCCTTACATTTTATGGGCCCTAGGCAAAATAGAAAAATAGGACCCCTATATTTCCGAAAATAAAACATTTCATCATGAAAATATGAATAATCACATAAAATACATATTTTTCATAAAATATTACAAATTGTCCTTAAAACAAGCACTTAAGCAAAGTCAATAATTTTCATCAAATTATCTTTGTTGGGATTTTATCAACTCTTCTTCTCGTTTTTTTTCTTTTTCTTTTTTCACGTACTACAAACTCTTTTTTAGGCAACATAGCATATAAATGAAATTTTGATTAACCAATTTAAAAAAGTCAAAGAGAGTAAGAAACAAACAAAGAGGCAAGATCTTGAACAATTACATTCAACTCCAATGTTGAACTTTAACATTGGAAAAAATTACACAAAAAATCATCTATCAGACTATAAGAGGTAACAAATAAAAGAATTTCAAAAAAATAATCAAAAATTTAAATGAAATAGATCTAACTAAAAATTACAGTTCTAAAAAAAATAAAATTAATATCAAAAATAAAAAAAAATAAAAAAAAGACAACAGTTACTCATAATTCATAAAATAAAGTGTAATAGATGAAATGCAAAATTTATAAAATTAAATTATAAGACTTAAGTAGAAAAAATTACCAAATAACCTGTTGAGTTGTTGAGTTCATCAATGACCACAAATTATCTCTATTTATTTGCACATTAAAAGTACTTTTTTAAAAAAATTTGAGATAGTAAATTGTTGATATTTTTTAGGGATATATTTTCATCTAAATTCAATTGAAAAAAGGAATAATGATGAGATTGAGAAAAAAATTTTGGAAGGAATAAGAAAAGACATGAAAAAGATGATTGAAATTTGAATCTTGGAAGATGCAATCCATCTATAGAGGAGAGAGAATGGCACTGCATTAAATTTTTTTTACCAACTTCTCCAATTCACGTATGGGTGAAGGAGGAAGGGTTTGCATTTAGTTTTTTTTTAAAAAAATTTAAAGGGTTTAATGTTTTTGGGCCCCTTAAACTTTGAGCCCTAGGCATTTGCAGATTTTGCCTACCTTAAATTTGGGCCTTACATGCAAGTAGCAATGTAGCATTAGCATGATCCACTCATTTGGACATGACAAGACCTTTCAAACTATCATAGTGGCCCAAGGTCGTGGCACAATCACCAATTTGTGAGATTTGCACGATCTGACACATGGCTTGCCAGCATGACAAGTTGACCCGGTCATTTCATTATCAGCTTTGGACGAATAAATAAAAAATAAATAAAATTGTATTACAAATAAGAATACTACATATTAGTATTACTAAACTATCTTTGTAGCTTGAATTGAGTATGACAACACAAGTACTTCCTCCGTTCCATAATACTTACTACATTTCACTTTTTTACGCAATCTAATGCACAATTTTGATCGTTTATATCTTAAACTACACTTATCTAAAAATTATAAAAATTTAATATTATAAAAGTATGCGATTAGACGATTCAAACAAGATCCCACTTGACTATATTTTTACTTACACATTAGTTGCAATATGTAAAATAAGCTTGAACGATGAATAGTGCACAAAATCGAAATGTAGTGAGCATTTTGGAACAGAGGAAGTACTCTACTTACCACCAATTTAGACATAAATTTTGGAGGGTCATTTGTGTTACTTATGATACTCAAAAAACTTTAATACAAAATGTAGGCTATAAACTCACTCAAGATTTGACATTTTCACCAGTTTTTTCTGATTTGCTTTCACTTTTTGAACTCGACTCTACATGCATCGAAAAGTGGAAATAAAATTAGAGTGGATAGTACTAAGAGAAATAAAAGTGTAAAGAAAAAAGGTGAATGTAAACATGTGCATAGGCTGGGTATGCTTGCGGATAGCATTGGCATGATCCACTCATCTCGACATGACATAATCTGTCAAACCATCATAGTGGCCCAAGGCCATCACACAGTCACTAATATGTGAGATTTACACTATTCAACACATGGCTTGCAAGTACGACTCGTAAACCGTCATGTCATTATAAGCTTTGGGCGGATAAATAAAAAATCAAAAAATTTTGTATGACAAATAAGGATACTACATATTTGTATTACTAAACTACTTCTTCCGTTCCATTTTAATTGCACAATTGGGTTTGGCACAATATTTAACGGTTGTCAAATCAGTATGGTATAAGTAGAGATGATGTATGATTGATGGTGATATGTGGGGTAGAAATAAAAAAAATTATTATAAATAGATAGTGGTTGTGACTTGTGGGTATATTAAATAATTAATGGGATGATGAATGATTGATGGTGATATGTGGTAGAAATAAAGTGAGGATAAAATAAGTAGATTATTTTTGCCAAAAATAGTAATGTTGCAAGTAATATGAAACTTCAACGGTAAGTGTTGCAAGTAAAATGGAACGGAGGAAATATCTTTGACTCTTTGTAGCCAATATTGAGTATGACCACACAAGAACTCTACTTATCAGTTATCACCAATATAGACTTAAACTTTGAAGGATAATTTGTGTTAACGATACTCAAAAACTTAATAAAAAATGTAGGTGTAACACTCCAGGAATTTCTGACGTCATTAATTAATATTTTAATAACTTTTGGAGATTTTATAATAATATTAAATTAGTTTTGAAGAAGTTTTAAATAAATTCCTTTCATATACGTATGTAAATATTAACATGTATTTATATTGGAAATACAATTACGATTTCTAAAATAAAGAGGTTTAAATCAAATTATTATTTTATTAAATGTGTGGACACACGAAGGTGAGTCTCTTGGGTCACACAAGAATATGAATCTAGATAAAACAAATAAATAAAAAGTAATAAACATAATAATAATATTAATAGTAGTAATAAGGGTAAGGAGTAGGAGGAAAACCCTTATTTTGTTGCTTGAGCCGTCATCCTCTTCACCATTCTCTTTCTCTTCCTTCCTCTTCCTCCCTCTGAAGAACCGCCCCTCACGGCTCAACCACGGCCAGCAGCAGCCACGGCCGGCTGTCCCTACGGGCCCCAAGCAGCCGGCAGCCCCTCCTGGCAGCAGCACAGCTGCGTTCTTGGCCCACCAACAGCAGCCCACACGGCTTCCCTCCACCACCACAAGGACCACCTATCTCTTGGTCCACTTTGTAGTCTTATTTTTGTAAGCCATCTCTTGTATTCTCTAATTAATCCTCAAGTTTTAATTGAAATTTTACTTAAGTTTATGAGTTTGGTGTTGGTTTTATGCTACTTTCATTGAAGCTTTTTGTGGGTAAGGTTTTAATTGATGAATTTAACATGTTTATGACTTAGGGTTTGAAGTGTGAATAGAAACTATGGTTGTGTGTTGATTGATTAATAATTTGGTTAAATCTTATCATGAGTTTGGGTTGATTGTTTATTAAATTATATTGAATCTTATTATGGTAATGTGAGAATGTGATAGTTTCTTGTTTTAATTGGAATTTACCAAGTTTATGAGTTTGATGTTGATTTTGGAGTAATCTTTATTGAATCTTATTATGATGAGAGTTTGATTGTGAATTGAATTTATTTATGAATTAAGGTTTAAAGTAAGAATGTAAATGATGGTAGTATTACTACTTTTGTGTTTTTGAGGATGTTGAATAAATTGAATAGATTTGTATAAGCTTTGAATATATGATTATATTTTTGAATAAGTGATAATAGTTGTTATAATCGAGAGTGTTAGTCACTTTTAATAATCAAAAATAAATTAATTATGCTTATAATGGTGAGTGCCGTCGTTATAGTTGGTTTTGTGGTGATAATAAGTACTAATAAAGAATTATTGTATAAAAAATTACTAATAAGGAACTAGTGGTGAAATTACTTGTAAAGAATTTTTTAATAAAATTAATAATAAAGAATAATTATATCATGTGTCGCTAGTGATCGACTAAGTGTGTACTAGAACAATTGAAAGTTACTTGTCGTGTTGTTTTGATTATAGTTCTTTCTAGCTTTTGAGAATGTAACAAATGATATCGCGATTCGATAACTCTAAAATTTGCCTTATCGTTATATAAGTGTTATATTAAAATTTTAAAGCTAGTTGTGATTAGTTATTTTTGAGTAACGTGAATCAATATAACTCACATTTAGTTGAAGTAAATAAATGATTCACATAATCCCTTATTCTTAAATGGATGGGAAGACTTGTGTTGTTGTTGAGTTAATGATCATAACTTGTATTGAATGAAATGTGTGCGTGTTAGAGTAATCGGAAACTCATATTGAAAGAGTAATAGTGGTCACTTTGGATTTCAGCTGGTATGACAAGTAGATAAGTGAACTTATTAGTTCTACCCTTAACTTATATAGTTGCAAGTTTCATAAGAGGAAAGTAGATATTAGTTGGGTGACTTTTGTAACTTTTGGTCGTGCATCGACGCTTGCAGGTACGTACACGCAGTAACTATCCTTATATGCAATTGCATTAAGACTTTATTTTTATTGTGATGATATGCATTGTATCGAAACTATGAAATATTAGTGAGTAAGCATTGAAGAAGAGATATCGATTACGAAATCCTTGAACATAGAATAGTTTAGAGAATGAGAGTATTCGTAGAAGGCGGGGACCATCCCCCTCATTTAATTTAAGAATTGGGTTATGCCTTACTTGGAGTTAGAATGACTCCTTTATAGGTGAATTTCTTATTTTTTATTTGAGTTGCTCAGTGGGTTTCGGCGTTCTGCTATCCCAGGGCGTTCATTAATAGTCAAAAGCGGGGGTTATTCCCCTTTGATAAAGTACTAAATTATGATTAGTTGGCGTGACTCAACCGGATTATATCCGGTTGATTTAGTAGTCCCCTAGGTGAGGTTCGACGGGACCACCGTAAGGGGGGTATGAGCATACTTTGTCAATTGGGCGCTGGGTGGCCGATAACGCCCCTTGACCGAGGTGTCACCATGCGGGCCTTGCAAACCCCAATATGGTTGCCTCTCCACTGGATTGGTACCCCAGTGTTAGTTTCCCAAAGGTAGGACCCGGGAGGGTCAGCTGGAGGGGGTATGAGCTCATACTTTACCATGGGCGCCGGGTGGCCGATAACGCCCATGGCCATGTCACTGCCATGAAGTGAAGAAAAGATCTACTGATAGAATGTTACTCATTCATAGAAAGCTTATTGATTCATAGAAAGCTTACACTTTAATAGAATGGTTACTCATTGATTATTCAATGATAGAATAGTTTATGCTAGTGAGAAGTGCACCTAAGCTAACTTACCTCAAAGAAGTTATCAGTCTCAAAGAAAGGCTATGAATACGCTTACTCTAAGATAGACATGCTCTATAGGGTCACGTGTTAGATAATATGTTAATGCCTTGGTTGAATTGATACTACGCGTGTTCTGCAAGAGTTTGTGTTTTGCGAAGAGAAATGTGAAGACCCGCATTCTATCCTAGAAGCAAGGGGATAGTTAACGGTTACTATTTGTGCTTGCTTCCTATGAAATCATCTTAATTTGTTGTATAACATAATGTTCTATATTAATTGGTCTTATTATATTTGATGCTAGTTCTGACGTGTACGTGTTTGTGTTTATGTTTGTTTATTTGATGACTTTCTATGATCGTCCTGCTATGAAACATTGGCCTTGGTCTGATGTCGAGCAGCAGGAGGATGATGGACAGTCGTAGCAGGTATTGGAGCTTCTTTTTGCATTGCATTGGGGGAGAGTGACGAGGGCGAAAATAACCTGTGTCATATCGTTATCCTTTGATTTTTTGTAGTTCTTATTTATCTATTGTAAACTTTGGCTGTATACGTTTGTTATGAGGCCTCGTGTCCTCCTTTGTATCTTTGTATTTCCGCTGCGTAGTTTATAACGTTGTATGGTTTTAAAGTGTTAAGTCATCTTAAAACGCACGCGTTGAATTTGGAACCACGATCCACTCTTGGCATGTCGATTTGAGAAGTCGGCGAAGAATCATTCCGCCGTGATATAGTCTTGATAGGTCGTGATGCCTTTACTTTATTAGATTTTTAAATGGCTTTTGTTTTTCTATAAAAGACGCACAGTTTTAGAGTAGATGCTGCCAAAATTTCTCTCACGTTTTAAAGTTAATATTTAACGTTTATTTAAATTCCTTTCTTTTTCTTTTATGTAACACCCGAATTTCCTCCCGTTCTTTACGGTTTTGGTTTCGTAAAGGGGTCGAAAATTAGGGGTGTTACAGGTGGTATTAGAGCTAGTGGTTCCTACCTTCGACGCCTTGTGTTCTCAAAGTCGTTGAAAATAAATAAATAAATAATTAATAAAATAAAGAGTTCTTCAAGTTAGAAGTTTGGGTAGATATGGGATAGGTGCATATTGCATATTCATGTATAATTATTATCTTTGCACGTGCCTTGATAAACATATAGTTTGTTTAGCTTTTATGAGACTCATTCTCATGTGTGTTAGTATTATAATTAAAAGTTTTGATGGTGGTTTGAATAATGATATGGTTTAACAAATCAGTAGATTTGAAGTATGTATTATCAAACAATAATAAAACCTTTGAGTATTTGGTTCAAAACTCATAAATCATATTATAAGTAATAATTATGGAAAACAAAGTATGAATAATGAATTATAGAGAAGTTGGTTGCATCTGGTATTTCCTCTTGATGGTGAGGATAGTATAAGCTTTGGCCTTATGTGCATGAACTTTCGTTCATGTGAATAGGCTTCCATAAAGTTTTATGAGTTTGATAGGGTGATATTCAAAGGTTTTCAATCTTTAATTATCTGATTGAACAATTTCATGAGTCTAGTGCATTCATTCATTATTGTGTATGAAGTGCTGATCAAAAGTCCTTTTGGTTATGATTAATAAACGTGCAAAAAGAATTATGTGTGACTTAAACAAGAATAAGTACGTAGAACTAATATGATAGGAGCTCGGCATAACTGTAAATGAAGTGGATCGGTTAGTTATTTATATGATAGCCTGTAAATAAAGCCTCGATCATAAATTAAGGATAATATTATGGTTTTTGGAGTCAAGTTGGTGTTTTAATTCAAATCGTGACAATTTTATTCATGTTGAAATTGGTAAGAAGTGCTTAGTTTCAAAAAGCGTGTCTTGTTTTTCGTCTCGGTGCGCCTCCCGCATTTTAAATCTAAGGAGTAGTGTAAACTGGAGACAGTTGGTTATTGCCTCAGATCATTGAGGATATATGGATAAGTATGGATCCAAATGGTATTATATGTATAATTAGTTGTGTTGATGGAGTATGTTAGAATATGAAGAATCGAAAGTTGTTAATGCATAAATGACACTAGAAAATCAAACAAATAATTCGGGTGGAGAATATTCCATTGATTGCTCCATGAAATCGAGTTCTTATATGTATATTAGTATCATGACTGTGAACTTATAATTACCAACTACAGTGACTTGCAAAATGTCATATATATAATTGGATTATATACTTGAAACATGCCTTACGTCCTGAGTTATGAATTTGATTTGTTAATCTATTAATCGAATCATGATGTATGATTTTATATGTTATAATATGATTTGATCCTCTATGATTGGTGAAAAGGGAATTTCGTGTTAGGCAAAAAGGTTAGAATTATGTGATGATAAGTAAAATTATTAAAAAAAAATTAAAATAAATAATAAATAACAAAAAAAAATATGGAGCTGAGATCATTTATTGATGTATCATCATCTAAGTATAACCATGTTGGTTATTATCAAATCATGCTTACATAAGTAATTGGTGTATTATATGCAGCATGTTGTATGAATTGTGAAATGGTAGCATGAGTGTGAGTTTTTGTTTAGTCATGCATCGAGCCATGGATTATAATCAAGAAGTTGTGTAAAGGCTTAGAGTATGTTTTAAGTAAAGAGATTATGTACCCGATGGCGTGATAGAGTAATTAGTGATGTGTAACTCATACAAGTGCACGAAAGTGTAAAGTATAGTTAGGGGTAACGTCTAAGTGACCCTAGTATATTAAGTAAAAGATCTTCAATCAAGATTTGAAAAGTCTTGCAAGTATGAGTGTCTGGAAGTAATGATAATCATTCACATTATGATGGGTTTGACCATCAATCACACCTACCTTTTGTTGCATTTTTTTTTTGTTATAAATAGAGCTGTTCAAAAGTGACCCGACCCGAAAATCCGAACCGAAACCGAAAGTAAATCGACCCTAAAATATCTTTCGTTTTCAGGTTTATCGAACCGACAATATCCGAACCGATGTTGTACCCGAACCGGTTGACAACCGAAAATGGGAAACCTGAACCCGAAATGTAACCGAGTTTTGTAACCGACACATAACCGTTAACCGAGATTACCCAAACCTAAAAATGACCGACCCGAGTCATATCCGACCCGAATCATGCTCGAAACCGAACTCAAACCGGCTAAAACCGACTTAACTCGAATGAATTTTAGATCGAATTGCTTTAAATCTGAACCAATTTTTAAGATAGATGTATGATATGCTTATATTCAATCATTTTATTAGTTAATCTAATAAATACATGATTTCATATATTTAGAGCTAATAATCAATGGTCAATGTTTATTAAACTACTTTTAATCGTATAAGAGGAAAATTTATAGAACTTTATATTTTTAATTTTCGGTCAAACATGTAAAAGTAACAAAGTAATAATGATCACTAATTGATTTGCATTTTAACTATTTTGTTTTTGATCGATAGTAATTATTAATACGTAGCCGAATTCTGTTTTCTAAAAAACCGAACCCGATCTGCACCCGACAAAACCGAACCAATTATTAACCGATGACAACCCGACACCGATTATCACTCGACCCGAACTTCAACCGCCACCGAACCGATGCTTAACCAATTGCTCGAATAACCGATCCTTAACCGAACCGTGACTAACCGACCCGACCCGAGTGGGACACGTCATATCAAACAGCCGAAACATAACCGATCCGAAATACAACCGAACCGTATGACACCCGTCCGAAACCGACCCGATCACCCGAATGAACACCTCTAGTTATAAATAGCATTAAGTATCTTATTAGTCTAATGCCCTGGATTGGTTTGTGTTCCTTGGGTTAAGTGCAAAGATTTAGAGAACTATATGTTTATTGTAGTATGGACCGTTTTGGAAATATTGGTTAAGTTGATAATCCATATAGTATTAATGGGTTGTTACGATGGAGTTGAAGGATTCTATAGATGGGTTAGTTATAAATGTGGTGATTGAATCACTATGAATATTCTATTCTTCTCAAAAGTTTATCGTAGAATGCCTTACTAAATGTATAATTTATCTAATAATCCAATTGCATAACTAAAGTTCTTATCTTCATATATAAAACGATTTTACATTTTAAGGTAAAGCATCGAGTGTTTTGATTTTGTTTTATATATATATATATATATATATATATATATATATATATATATATATATATATATATATATATATATATATATATATATATATATATATATATATATATATATATATATATATATATATATATATATATATATATATATATATATATATATATATATATATATATATATATATATATATATATATATATATATATATATATATATGATAAGTGCAATTATTTGCACTTATCCGAGTTCATTTTATGCTCCTTATATGTAGTTTTAGTGGGTTTTTAGGTATATTTTGAGTTGTTTGTCTATATTTTGTCTCATGAGGTCAATTTTATGTTTTATGTGATTTTTGAGGCAAATTCGGAGTTTTTAGGTACATTTCGGAGTTATAAGAGGGTGAAGGCTTGGAGAAATAGCCTAAGACCCCTAAAATAGATGAAGATATCGTCGCTCACTTGAACATGTTTCACAATGAAGATGGGCAAAAGAGAAAAGAGTAGAAAAGTGCTTAAAAGACAAAGTTTTGTAGTGAAATTTGATACATGCTCACTCTTTAGGCCATAACTTTTGATTGGAAGATCGTATGAATGCAAGGTTTGCGGCATTGGAAAGTAGACTTCAAGAGCTTTTCAAAGGTATATTATATGTCCATATCCGATAACCGTGCAAGAAATGGCAGCCATTCAAAGTTCGTCAGTCAGTCCAGAAGCGACGACTCGTCGCACCCAATGTGGCGACTCGCTGCTCTATGCGACGACTCGTCGCTCCTATGTAACGACTCGTCGCTTCTTCTCTGAACTCTCTTTTTCAAGCCAGTACATATGTAACGACTCGTCGCACCCGATGTGGCGAGTCGTTGCTTTTCGTCTGACGGGAATTTAAACGGTTTTTTCTCTTAATTTTTGGAACCACTATTTAAGTGGAGGTTACCCTAATTTAGATTATCAAGTTTTTGTCTCTTTCAAACCCTAGTACTTCTCTTTGTATTCCATAGATTTAGTTTAAGCTTTCCTTTAAGAATTTCAATATTGTACTCTTGGATTTCATTTGCAATTTACATTACCGTTCTTCAATTCTCCATTGTCAAGGTATTTTCTTTATTATTCAAGTATTTAAATTATGTCTTATTTCTTGTTTCATGATAGTTTATTAGTCTTAGAAATCTCCATACCCATGATTAGTGAGTAGATTTGTATGCTAGGCCATAGGATTTGAACCCTAATATGTATGTGATTGTTAAATGAGGATTGATGATTGTGATGTTGAATTGGTTTGATTAAATTGTTATGTATGATCATTCAAGTTAAAGTCTTTTAATTTCTCTTAAAACCAAAATCACGAAAGTTGAGGGATGAGAATATTATTAGTCTTGGATGATAAATCAAGTTAATATGTCTTCTTAATCAAAATTACGAAAGTTGAGATTGAGTAGTATGTTTTCTTGTGATGTTAATCGATCAAAATACGAAAGTTGAGATTGAGAGAACCCATTTAATTTGATTTAATTTGATTACCATCCCGAAAAGGAGTGATTAAGTTAGATCGCTAATTCAATTCAACGGAATCAATTGCAATCCTTATCGAAATAATTACATGCTATTAGTGGGGAATTCCTATGTCCTAGTCCTTTTATTATCTTGAATTCATCATATTTCTTTAAGTGTTATCACATAGTCTATAAAAATAACAACCAAATCTTTGTTTCTCAAGTGATTAACTAATCAACTCTTGTATTAATCCTGTCTCCCCGTGATCCGACCCGTAATTGTGCTACGACACCCGTGCGCTTGCGGTATTAAAATAAAACCCTAACAAGTTTTTGGTTAGGTTGAGGTTGATAAGGGGTTTGGGATTTTGATGGGCTTACATGTGAGATCATTTATGAGGGGAAGGAGACTAAGATAGGAAGCCTCTTACTTTTGGGGAGCCATAAGGAGAACCGGTGTTTATGTTTAAGAGGTAATGTTGCAATCGATGGTGTTATCCCGATTCAACATTGGTACTTATTAGGTAGGTTGCATTCTCATGTTTGTGCTATATTGTCATATCAAGGGTTACTAAAGACCCTACTTTCATCTAGGGTTGCTGAACACCCTATCGTCATCCACCACGAAAAGCAAGCATGGGGGAACCCATTACTTGCCTATTCGTGTTATCTATCCCATATATTTGTATAGGCTAAGCTTGATCATGCATTGTATTTTTTATTTTATAGCTTGGTTTGTACTTTGTTTTTCATTTAAAAAAAAGGGAAAGAAAACATGCTTGATAAGAGAAAGGCCCGGCTAGGTTGAAAACCCGAAAGGGCGACCTAGGCAAAAGAGCAGCATGAGTGGGTGAGCAAGTGAGTTTTGAAAAAGTAAATGAGTGGCTAGGGTGAAAACCCAAAAATGGGCCCCTAGGCAAAATGAGAGAAAAAGAGAGATTCAAAGTATACTTGTTTTTCATTTTGTTTGGAGAGGCGACATAAGAAATGGGAGATATAAGGAAGGAATTTGGGTAGGCCACAATTGGAGGGATAAGTAGTAGATTTTTGTTTTCATTTCTCACATTCTTTTTTGGAGTTATAAGGAGGTTGAAGAGTAGGGATTTTGCTTTTTGATGTTTTGATGTCATTTGATCTTCCGTGTCTATCATTTGTCGTTGTGTGTGTTGTGTTAGCCAAGTGAAGGGGTTAAGTGGTATGAATGATTTGGACTCTTGGCAAACACCGGGTATTAGAGGAGTTTAGGAAGGGAGGCATAAGAAGTAGTTTAGGATTTGGAGACCGTGTCTTGGCCTTGTTTTACTTGTATTTTCACCTTGATTTGCTCGAGGACGAGCAAAGGCTAAGCATGGGGGAGTTTGATAAGTGCAATTATTTGCACTTATCCGAGTTCATTTTATGCTCCTTATATGTAGTTTTAGTGGGTTTTTAGGTATATTTTGAGTTGTTTGTCTATATTTTGTCTCATGAGGTCAATTTTATGTTTTATGTGATTTTTGAGGCAAATTCGGAGTTTTTAGGTACATTTCGGAGTTATAAGAGGGTGAAGGCTTGGAGAAATAGCCTAAGACCCCTAAAATAGATGAAGATATCGTCGCTCACTTGAACATGTTTCACAATGAAGATGGGCAAAAGAGAAAAGAGTAGAAAAGTGCTTAAAAGACAAAGTTTTGTAGTGAAATTTGATACATGCTCACTCTTTAGGCCATAACTTTTGATTGGGAGATCGTATGAATGCAAGGTTTGCGGCATTGGAAAGTAGACTTCAAGAGCTTTTCAAAGGTATATTATATGTCCATATCCGATAACCGTGCAAGAAATGGCAGCCATTCAGAGTTCGCCAGGCCGAGACTGAGCGACGACTCGTCGCCTGTTAAGCGCCACTCGTCGCCTATCACCCGGAGCAATTTCTGACGGTTTTTCTTCTGAATTTTTGGAGCCATTATATATAGTGGCGCGGTTACTATTATTATTTCTTGTCTTAGACCATTTTATTTTCTGTTTTCTTTTAGTTTTTTCTCTCAAGTTCTTAGTAGTTTTCATGGTTGTAATTTCATTTTCTTGCATCGTACTTTCCGTTTCTTTAAGATTTTCAAAGCTTTCTTTGTTGAACATCATATTTTGCAATTGTATTTGGTATTTCAATTTATTTTCTCTTCAAGAATTGTAAGTTTCCATTTGTTCTTATTTCGTTCTTTGTTGTTAATTGTTGTTTGTTGCATGGTTTTCATGATTATGAATTGTGAGTAGTTTCTTTATCTAGGGTTAGGGTGAAATCCCTAATTCGAAGCATGGATTGATATTTTATTAATTGATTGTGTGCGATTTGAGTCGATGATTGAACCTATGCTTAATGAGTCTTGATTTAAACATCTTTGTTAGCCTTTTCAATAAAACGGAAGTTTGAGAATTGGTTTAACTTAGGATTGAGATATACTTGAGTTAAATTCCTTCTAGTATTAGCCAATAGAACGGAAGTTTGAGGATTAATGCTAGTTGGTCTTAAATCGATATTAGTCAATAGAGCGGAAGCTTGAGACTAATTAGATCACGTTCTCTCATATTTATGGCTCAATTTCATACAATCATGAGAGTAATTGAATTCCATGTTAGAATTAGGTGATGCCCGACGCCCTAGTGTTTGTCATATCTTGTTTTATCACCATTTTTATACTTGTTTTAGTTTCTTGCACCCTAGGATTAGATACAAAACCCATATTATTTGTTTTTCCCTTGTCTTGTTTATCATAAAACATACAACTTAGAATTATCTCGTCTCCTTGTGTTCGACCCGCACTACGCGTACACCGTGCGCTTGCGGTTAAATTAAAATTTGCACATCAATATATATATATATATATATATATATATATATATATATATATATATATATATATATATATATATATATATATATATATATATATATATATATATATATATATATATATATATATATATATATATATATATATATATATATATATATATATATATATATATATATATATATATATATATATATATATATATATATATATATATATATTATATATATATATATGTTTTTGAGATAAAAAACCCTCCTCCCCCCGTTCTCTCTCTCTCCCTCCTCCCTCTATCTCCTTCCTTTTCCTTTTCTCCTTCATCTTTACTCAAAAACACCTTAAGTTGGGGCTATCATCAACCTTTTGGTTGATGGTAAGCCCCTAATTTCTCTATTTTAAGCTTTTTAAATATGATTAGAATAATTTTGTGTCCTCTCCCTATAGGAGGGTTGTTCTACCCATTTATTGGGTTTGTTCTACCCATATATTGGGTTTTAGTCTCTCTCCTCGTGAGAGTTTGGAGTTATGTATTTTGGTCTCTAGTTGATTTATTGGTAGAGCTTAATGCGATAATACAACAGACGCAAAAATTGCAATTACTATCAACTACATCAATTTCAATTCTATCTCAAGACTACAACAGATCGAAAGACCCCCTCGTAGAAGGCTGTACCAAACAGCGATGTGGAAGAGGATGTTCAGAATTGTCAGATCTGATACACAACGATCGTAGTTTTGTTAATTTAGAATTAATATTGGTTAAAGTTGTTATGTATTTGCTAGTTTTTATCTCTGATGTAGATGTCGTATGACTCTTTATTAATGAATCAGGTATCATTCAAAAAAAAAAATATATGTTTTTGAGATAAACTTGTCAAGTTAAAATAAATAATTCAAAAGTTAATTGAGTTAAAATATTTAAGAGGGGTTTTATCTTTTAAATTGGAGTTTAAGTAGTATACATTTATATCTATGTTGAAATGACTTGAAATCGACTTATAATTATGTTATTTATTGTTAGTAAAAGTTTATAATGTCTGTCCATCTACTAGTTGTCTATGGTTGTTAAAGTCTACTTTGGAATGATATTGCTATCCTTACTCCATCAACTTCATTCTTGCCTTTATAAAGTATTTGAGTAGTTCTCTTGAAATTTGTTCGGAAGTAAAATTGTTTTTTTAAGTACTAATAATACTATGCTTTTTCATGTAATAACCATGCTAGCTTACGATGTACAATCATCCAAACCGCATAGTAATCATACAAACGTATCAACTTTTATGAATAAGGTTACTCAAATTTCAATAAAACCAGTGTCACCCTAGTGAACCCACGTATTCAATCATATTCAATTTGATTGTCCTAGTATGACTTTCCTCACTCTAGAACAATTTTGAGATATTTGTTAGTCTGATATCTATACTATTATCTAGTCTTTTCATATATTATATTTGAAGTGAGTAAACTAAAGTAAAGTGAATTAAGCAAATGTCTCAGCGAGTCGATTGCTCCATGATATAAATAAGTTAAAAAAAAGAATGGGTTTGTGATGTTAGTAAACTTGAAAGATGGGTTACTACAGGTTATGATGCGTTCACTATGGGAGAACATTATTAAGGGTTTCGCCGATGGAAGGAGTATCAAGAATTGGTAGTAAAAGCAAGTCAAGCCTGAAATTATAGGACCTTATGAGGTCATAGAGAAGTTTCGGATTGTCCTATTTTGAGGTTAGTTGAGTTACGGGGTCGTAACTTAGTTTTAAGGGGAGTAGAACGCGATTGAACTTCGCGCATTTTCGCGCGTTTTCATGCATTTTCTCCTTTATGATAACAACTTGTTACAAATTCACATGGTTTGATTGGTAGATTGAATCAATTTGCGTGATATTTACATGCTTTTGATTGGTTGTTTTGGTTAATGGTGTGATATTTAAATGCTTTTGATGGGTTTTTGGAGTTAATTGGTGTCATAACTTCATACCTTGCTCGGTTGTTCGTGTCAATTTGGGTGGTTATTAATACGCAAAATGATATATGTATGACTATTTTGATAGATTAAGTATCCTCGTTAATAATAGTGTCAACAAAGTCACGAAGTTTAAGCAAATCCTTGAGCTTAAAATAGTTAAAACATCTTCTTGAGTTTTTAGAAATAGAAATTTTTTTTATGATTTGTACTCTTGCTACAATAGTTTCGGGGACGAAACTCCTTTTAAGGGGGGTAGTCTGTAACACTCTAGGAATTTCTGACGTCATTAATTAATATTTTAATAACTTTTGGAGATTTTATAATAATATTAAATTAATTTTGAAGAAGTTTTAAATAAATTCCTTTCATATACGTATTTAAATATTAACATGTATTTATATTGGAAATACAATTACGATTTCTAAAATAAAGAGGTTTAAATCAAATTATTATTTTATTAAATGTGTGGACACACGAAGGTGAGTCTCTTGGGTCACACAAGAATATGAATCTAGATAAAACAAATAAATAAAAAGTACTCCCTCCTATTCACAAAGATTGTCCCATTTCCATTTTTGGTCAAGTCACAAAGATTGTCCCATTTCCTTTTTTGGCATGTAATTTTTACCCTTATACCCTTATTTACTTTACCTATTTACTTTTTAACCTTATTAAATCTATCTAATTTTTTCCCAAACATTTAATTAATCTAACTTAATTATACCCTACCCCTTCCTATATCCCTCCATTCTACTTACCCATTTCAAAATCACATTTCCAGAAAATCATTTCCAGAAAATCAAATCTCATAAACCCATAAAATCATTTCAATCCCTCCATTCTTCATCTCCCTCATCAAATCTCATCTTCATTTCCAGAAAATCATTCCAATCTCATAAACCCATTCTAGAAACTTCACCATTCATCTTCATCTTCTCTCTTCTCTCTCAAGAACACTCTCCCTCAAGAACACTCTCCCTCAAGAACAGTCAAGCATCTTCAAACCCAAAAATGGCGTTTTTTTGTGTGGAAAATGGCGTCCCTCAAGAACATACATTCATCCTCTCCCTCAAAAATGGCGTCTTTTTTTCTTGAAAAATGGCGTCCTTCCAGATCTGGGTAATTTAGATGGGTAGTTTTTGATCTGGGTTTGATTTTGTATTTTATTTTTCAATTTGTGTAAACTAGATGGGTATTTTATTTTTCAATTTGTGTAAACTAGATGGGTAATTTAGATGGGTAATTTATTTTTGGTTCTTCTGGGTTCGTTCTGATTTATTTTCTTCATTCTTGTTTAGATTTTTGGTTCTTCTGGGTTCGTTTTGATTTATTTTGATTTTTCTTCATTCTTGTAGATCTGGAAAATTGTAAACTAGTTGAATAATTTTTGGTTTGATTTCTGGAAAATTAGTTGAATAATTTTTGGTTTGATTTTTTGTGGAAAATTTCTGGAAAATTTTCATAATAATTCTGGAAAATTATCAAATTAAAGTTGAATAATTAAAGTTTTCTGGAAAATTGTAGATTGGGTTTGAATAATTGTGGAAAATTGGTTGAATAATTAATTTTTAATCCCTACAATTAAAAACCACTAATAACACTCTCTCTCCTACCCCAAAAGTCTCATTTGACTTTTCTTAAAATCCGTGAAAAGTCAAATGGGACAATCTCTTTGAATAGGAGGAAGTAATAAACATAATAATAATATTAATAGTAGTAATAAGGGTAAGGAGTAGGAGGAAAACCCTTATTTTGTTGCTTGAGCCGTCATCCTCTTCACCATTCTCTTTCTCTTCCTTCCTCTTCCTCCCTCTGAAGAACCGCCCCTCACGGCTCAACCACGGCCAGCAGCAGCCACGGCCGGCTGTCCCTACGGGCCCCAAGCAGCCGGCAGCCCCTCCTGGCAGCAGCACAGCTGCGTTCTTGGCCCACCAACAGCAGCCCACACGGCTTCCCTCCACCACCACAAGGACCACCTATCTCTTGGTCCACTTTGTAGTCTTATTTTTGTAAGCCATCTCTTGTATTCTCTAATTAATCCTCAAGTTTTAATTGAAATTTTACTTAAGTTTATGAGTTTGGTGTTGGTTTTATGCTACTTTCATTGAAGCTTTTTGTGGGTAAGGTTTTAATTGATGAATTTAACATGTTTATGACTTAGGGTTTGAAGTGTGAATAGAAACTATGGTTGTGTGTTGATTGATTAATAATTTGGTTAAATCTTATCATGAGTTTGGGTTGATTGTTTATTAAATTATATTGAATCTTCTTATGGTAATGTGAGAATGTGATAGTTTCTTGTTTTAATTGGAATTTACCAAGTTTATGAGTTTGATGTTGATTTTGGAGTAATCTTTATTGAATCTTATTATGATGAGAGTTTGATTGTGAATTGAATTTATTTATGAATTAAGGTTTAAAGTAAGAATGTAAATGATGGTAGTATTACTACTTTTGTGTTTTTGAGGATGTTGAATAAATTGAATAGATTTGTATAAGCTTTGAATATATGATTATATTTTTGAATAAGTGATAATAGTTGTTATAATCGACAGTGTTAGTCACTTTTAATAGTTAAAAATAAATTAATTATGCTTATAATGGTGAGTGCCGTCGTTATAGTTGGTTTTGTGGTGATAATAAGTACTAATAAAGAATTATTGTATAAAAAATTACTAATAAGGAACTAGTGGTGAAATTACTTGTAAAGAATTTTTTAATAAAATTAATAATAAAGAATAATTATATCATGTGTCGCTAGTGATCGACTAAGTGTGTACTAGAACAATTGAAAGTTACTTGTCGTGTTGTTTTGATTATAGTTCTTTCTAGTTTTTGAGAATGTAACAAATGATATCGCGATTCGATAACTCTAAAATTTGCCTTATCGTTATATAAGTGTTATATTAAAATTTTAAAGCTAGTTGTGATTAGTTATTTTTGAGTAACGTGAATCAATATAACTCACATTTAGTTGAAGTAAATAAATGATTCACATAATCCCTTATTCTTAAATGGATGGGAAGACTTGTGTTGTTGTTGAGTTAATGATCATAACTTGTATTGAATGAAATGTGTGCGTGTTAGAGTAATCGGAAACTCATATTGAAAGAGTAATAGTGGTCACTTTGGATTTCAGCTGGTATGACAAGTAGATAAGTGAACTTATTAGTTCTACCCTTAACTTATATAGGTGCAAGTTTCATAAGAGGAAAGTAGATATTAGTTGGGTGACTTTTGTAACTTTTGGTCGTGCATCGACGCTTGCAGGTACGTACACGCAGTAACTATCCTTATATGCAATTGCATTAAGACTTTATTTTTATTGTGATGATATGCATTGTATCGAAACTATGAAATATTAGCGAGTAAGCATTGTATGAAGAGATATCGATTACGAAATCCTTGAACATAGAATAGTTTAGAGAATGAGAGTATTCGTAGAAGGCGGGGACCATCCCCCTCATTTAATTTAAGAATTGGGTTATGCCTTACTTGGAGTTAGAATGACTCCTTTATAGATGAATTTTATATTTTTTATTTGAGTTGCTCAGTGGGTTTCGGCGTTCTGCTATCCCAGGGCGTTCATTAATAGTCAAAAGCGGGGGTTATTCCCCTTTGATAAAGTACTAAATTATGATTAGTTGGCGTGACTCAACCGGATTATATCCGGTTGATTTATTAGTCCCCTAGGTGAGGTTCGACGGGACCACCGTAAGGGGGGTATGAGCATACTTTGTCAATTGGGCGCTGGGTGGCCGATAACGCCCCTTGACCGAGGTGTCACCATGCGGGCCTTGCAAACCCCAATATGGTTGCCTCTCCACTGGATTGGTACCCCAGTGTTAGTTTCCCAAAGGTAGGACCCGGGAGGGTCAGCTGGAGGGGGTATGAGCTCATACTTTACCATGGGCGCCGGGTGGCCGATAACGCCCATGGCCATGTCACTGCCATGAAGTGAAGAAAAGATCTACTGATAGAATGTTACTCATTCATAGAAAGCTTATTGATTCATAGAAAGCTTACACTTTAATAGAATGGTTACTCATTGATTATTCAATGATAGAATAGTTTATGCTAGTGAGAAGTGCACCTAAGCTAACTTACCTCAAAGAAGTTATCAGTCTCAAAGAAAGGCTATGAATACGCTTACTCTAAGATAGACATGCTCTATAGGGTCACGTGTTAGATAATATGTTAATGCCTTGGTTGAATTGATACTACGCGTGTTCTGCAAGAGTTTGTGTTTTGCGAAGAGAAATGTGAAGACCCGCATTCTATCCTAGAAGCAAGGGGATAGTTAACGGTTACTATTTGTGCTTGCTTCCTATGAAATCATCTTAATTTGTTGTATAACATAATGTTCTATATTAATTGGTCTTATTATATTTGATGCTAGTTCTGACGTGTACGTGTTTGTGTTTATGTTTGTTTATTTGATGACTTTCTATGATCGTCCTGCTATGAAACATTGGCCTTGGTCTGATGTCGAGCAGCAGGAGGATGATGGACAGTCGTAGCAGGTATTGGAGCTTCTTTTTGCATTGCATTGGGGGAGAGTGACGAGGGCGAAAATAACCTGTGTCATATCGTTATCCTTTGATTTTTTGTAGTTCTTATTTATCTATTGTAAACTTTGGCTGTATACGTTTGTTATGAGGCCTCGTGTCCTCCTTTGTATCTTTGTATTTCCGCTGCGTAGTTTATAACGTTGTATGGTTTTAAAGTGTTAAGTCATCTTAAAACGCACGCGTTGAATTTGGAACCACGATCCACTCTTGGCATGTCGATTTGAGAAGTCGGCGAAGAATCATTCCGCCGTGATATAGTCTTGATAGGTCGTGATGCCTTTACTTTATTAGATTTTTAAATGGCTTTTGTTTTTCTATAAAAGACGCACAGTTTTAGAGTAGATGCTGCCAAAATTTCTCTCACGTTTTAAAGTTAATATTTAGCGTTTATTTAAATTCCTTTCTTTTTCTTTTATGTAACACCCGAATTTCCTCCCGTTCTTTACGGTTTTGGTTTAGTAAAGGGGTCGAAAATTAGGGGTGTTACAGTAGGCTATAACATTATGATATACTAGTATAGAAACTCGTGCCATGCACGATTTATGAATATAAAATATAAAATAATTTCATTCATGTAATCAAACATCATTCATAAAATAATTTCATTTGTCAAAGCTCCCTAAGGATAACATTTGTCATTTTCCAGCTTTTTTATTAATATGTATGATACTAGGATAGAAACCCGTCGGTGCAATGTACGGGTTTTTAAATACATTTATATCTTAATAAAATTTTAGACGAACGAAATTATTAAATGACGGTGTGTAATAAAATATTTACATACATATATATTGTAATTAAAAAATAATTAAATATAATAAAACACAAAATAAGTTGTTAACAAAGAGTTTATAGGTTTTGAAACATCTCTTTATTTAAGTAAAATTGTCTGAATTGAAATTCCTGCAATTATTACTCCTGCCCTTATTATGAATTCAACGTTTATTTTTGTAAAAGAATAAAATTGACTGAATTGAAAATCCTGCAATTAATATTCCTGTCATTAATATTTATGCCATTAATATAAATCCAAATTTTTATTTTTGTAAAGATAAACTTTAGTGAATTAAAATTCATCTAATTTTTCTTACCATTCATATGAATGCAACATTTTATTTCCGTAAATGATTAAAATTGATTGAAATGAAAATCATGCAATTAATAATCCTGCCATAAATACTCTTATAATGTTGGCCAATAAAATAATTACAAAATGCACCCTCATATTCTCTTTAATTTTCTATACTATACATCAAAATTAATATAGTGTATGATAATATACTAGTATGTGCATTCCACGAAGTTTTGTAGAATGGATTTTTTATTTGAAATATAACTTTTAATTATTGTGCAATTGCATATTTGAGATGTAATTTTTAAATTATACTGTATTTAGTATAATAGGAAAGCATTGTGATCCTGTGTTGATTTATTATAGGAAATTAATTGTTTTTTGACTCTTGTTATATGTGATGTATATAGTGATGGCCACGGTCCGGGTTGGCCCGGAACCGAACCGGTCTCGAACCGCTTGAAACCGAAACCAGAACGTTCGCGACAGGTTCCGAACCGGAACCGAACCGCGGAACCGTGGAACCGCCGGAAAAACCAGACGAAAGAACCGCGGACCGGTTTTCTTATTAAAGGAATATAGTAATATTTTCTTATTAAAATATTTTTGCCTATGAATGCAGTAATAAAGGAATATAGTAATATTTTCTTATTAAAATATTTTTGGAAGGTTTATTATTTTTCCATTCCAGTATTTAATGTGTGATGTTATAACTATTGTATTAATGTAAAATAATTTCTGAAAGTTATGTATTTTTTTAAATTAATCTATTTTTAGAAATAAATTGCTTTATTATTGAAGAACCAATAATCCTGCTACATTTGGCAAATGGCCTTGAGACTGCCATTTGTCATTTAGAAGCAAAATTATAGAATTGTATAATAATTTAATATAAAAGGAAAGCATTGTGATCCTGTGTTGATTTATTATAGGAAATTAATTTTTTTTTTTTGACTGTTTTTATTTGTGATGTATATAGTATTTTCTTACAACTATTGAGTTTGCCTATAAATGCAGTAATAAAGGAATATAGTAATATTTTCTTACTAAAATATTTTTGGAAGGTTTATTATTTTTCCATTCCAGTATTTAATGTGTGATGTTATAACTATTGTATTAACGTAAAATAATTTTTGAAAGCTATGTATTTTTTAAAGTTAATCCATTTTTAGAAATAAATTGCCTTACTATTGAAGAACCAATAATCCTGCTGCATTTGGCAAATGGCTGTGAGACTGCCATTTGACATTTAGCAGCAAAATTATAATATTATATATGATTTCAGGCAATGGTACTTGGGAAAGGAGGAAGTTTGTAAAGAGATGCACACAATATTTCTAAGCACTAGTATAAAGTATACAGAATAAATGGGGCGTTCAAAATCGGAAATTGGATTGAAATTTCGGATATACGGTTTTGCGGATCGTGAAAATCACTATTCGATTTTGGTCCGGAAAACTAGATATTCGTTTTAATCGAGAATAACTTTACGCTTTTTTCACAAATATAATTGGATTTTCAAAAGTCTAAATTAATTAACCATAAATTCGTTATACAACTTAGTTATAATTGAAAATTCTACATATTGGTAAATTTAACAAAATAAACAAAAACTTTTATGAAAAATTATTTATATATTTAAAAAATAAAAATATAAATAAAATAATAAAAAAGAAAAGAGGATATCTGGTTTTGCCAATGTTTCCACCTGAAATCTGGTTTAAAATCGGATATCCGATTCAAATTATCCAGTTTTCAAATTCGGTTTAAAAATCGGATATCGAATATTTCGGGTCGAATATTCTTTTACAACCTCATTTATTTACAAAGGATTAAAGAAATTAGAATAACTTTATTAAACTTAATAAATCAATTATTTAGGAAAATTGGATTTCAAAGGTTCCAACTTTGCCTCATTTGCTTTTAAAGGTTCGAACTTTAGTTTATCCTGAAAAGGTTCGAACTTTATATGCCATCTTCAATTAAAGGTTCCAATGACTGGAAACCGGGAAAAATTTGAAAAACGCTTAATATACTCCATTGCCATTAATACTCACCTGTAATTCTCCTCCCTCTTTCTCCTTGATTGCACAGCCATAATCATCAACATTTACTTCTCTGAATCCTACTCCCCTACCCAGCTCCCTCTTCTCTCTTTAAATTCTGAGCGAATCCACTCCAAAGATTTCACTCAGCATTTCACTTTCACTCCATTTCTGATCTGCATTGAAGTACTGGGAAGTTGGTAAGTCATCTTATCTGGCTTTTTTTGGCTTCAAGCTTTTTTCCAAATTTGGTGAGATTGTTGTTATATATGTGAAATCTACATGACTTTTATTGTTGTTTGTATAAATGGATAGTAAATTTACGTTTTGCTTCTGTTTTGGTGGGAAATTAGTTGAAGAGAATGGTGTTGTTCTATATGTTGGTGGTATGGATAAAACCTTTGAGGTTAACCTAGTTGATTTGTGCATGAAATACCTGTTTAGTTTGGGTGAAATGTATTTAAATAGTAATCTTATTGAATGAAGGTTTGTTTTACTGTGTTCCTAGAGTGCCATTGAAAGATGGTTTAAGAAAAATACTTGTTGAGGATGATGCTTTTCAACTATCACAAGTTGCTATATTGAACAGATTTGTAGAAATTTATGTTTTGGCAAAGATACCTGTTTCCCCCCTTTCCATTGTAGGCTCCCCTTTTGTCCATACCCCAGTTTCACTTAATGAAAGTGACACTACATCACTTGGGATCAAAACTGTAACACCCCGTTATTTTTCACAACGTCATTATTCATCATTTTATAACATTTGGAGATTTTATAACTATATTAAATTATTTTAGGATAATTTTAGAAGATTACTTTCATATACAAATTTAAAAGTCAATATGATTATATTAAAAATAGAGTAGTGTTACTAAAATAAGGAGGTTTGAATAAAATTATTATTTTTTTATAATCTTGTGAGCACATCAAAGGTGAGTTTTCTTTAGTTGGGTTTTACAAGGAAATTAATCAAATAAATATATAAATATAATGAAAAGATGAGTTAGGGTTTGAGATTTGAGACTCCCTCATTTTCAATGTAAAAAGCAACTCACCCTTACTCTTCTTCTCCCTCATGACTGCACCACCGCGCCTCCATGGAAGCCACCACCAGCCGCCTCTCCTCCCTTCCACGAGCAGCAGCCGGCAGGCTCACCTTTCCCCCTCCCACGACCAGAAACAGACCGCACTTGGCTCCTCTTAACCCGCACATAGTGATGGCCACGGTCCGGGTTGGCCCGGAACCGAACCGCTTGAAACCGGAACCGGAACGTTCGCGACAGGTTCCGTACCAAAACCGAACCGCGGAACCGTGAACCCGCCAGGAAAAAGTTGCCGGAACCGTGGAACCGCCGGAAAAAAACGGTCCAAAGAACCGCGGGCCGGTTCACCCGCCCCACCGGTTCAGTGGAACCGCACAGAACCGTGAACCCGGACCGGAACGGTTCACCCGGCCCACCGGTTCCATGGAACCGGAACCGGACCCGGACCCGGAGCTGAAAAACTGCATCAACTTCAAACATTCGCCATTTCTTGCTCAGTTATCGGAATCGGACATATAATATACCGTTGGAAAGCCCTTGAAGTCTAGTTTCCAATGCCACAAACCTTGTATTAATACGATATTCCTATCAAACGTTATAGCCAAAAGAGTAGACATGTATCAAATTTCACCTTAATACTTTTGCATTAACAACACTTTTCTACTCTTTTGCTTTTTTACTCTTCATGGCTTGACAAAATTGATAGCTTGATACGTTCTTTGAGCCTTGTAAACATGATTAGCACCAAAAACCCACAAAAATGACTCAAAGTACCATAATTCACCCATTTGGCTACAAATTGGACATGGAATACCGAAATGGAGTGAAACTGCATAAAACAACCCTAAACCGCCTCTAAACATCGAAAATGAGCGCAAATATATTAATGATGAGTGCAAATAATTGCACTTATCATATGTCCACGAAACTAAGATTTTTTCATATGTTTATGAACCAAACGTTCACTTAGTAATAAGTGAATGTATTATTGTTTTTTATCATCTTCTTAGATATTCTCATGATGATAGTAACATGTTTTAAAGTCGATTCTTGCAGATATGATGGATAAGTGGAAAGCGTATTTCACTAATTTTCCTTATATTTATGGAATTGCGACAATTTTAGATCCGTGTTTTAGGACGGAAAACCTAAGTAAAATAATAGGATTTTAGTACCAAGCATTAGATCGCCCGTCTAGTGATGTACATTATTGTGTAGGAAATTGTAAAAAACTTTTAGCGGACCTTTATGACCATTATTCTAGTATATATAACCCGAGTCGTGATACGTCTAGGCGTGCTTGCGTCTCGGCACGTCCCGATTATTATAATCCCGTAATCGCTAACATAATAAGTCGAGATGATACTTTTCTAGTCATCTTCTTCCTCCTCCTCCGCTTCATATTTAGAATTAGATAATTATCTTAAACATCACTTTGAAATCGACCAAAGTAATTATAATATTTTATTTATGATCTTTATCGTTGATTCTTTCGGGATACGTAGGCAGCTTAGTATTCCTTCGGGATACTAGGTTCAAGTCCATTCTCTCCCCTTTTCTTATTTATGATCTTTATCGTTGATTCGTTTCTTATTAATTAATTTATTCCTTCTTTTTAGTAAATATTTTAATAACGATGACAACCAATGAATTTCGCTAATAATCAAGTAATCGACGAAGGTACGTCCGCATTATTATAGTATTTTTTATTAAAATTAAAGGAAAAATAAGAACGGAACCGATGGTCCGACCCACCCGACCCGGAAATTGGAACCGCCGGAACCGTCTCATGAACCGCCAAGGAACCGTTTGGAACCGGCCGGAACCGGAACCGGAACCGGAAACGTCCGGGTCAGGTTCCAAATGGAACCGGAACCGGGTGGAACCGAAACCGGTTGGAACCGGAACGGAACCGGCCCAAACCGGATCGTGGCCATCACTACCCGCACACGCAGCAGCAGCACCACCGCACGGTTTGGGCCGCCTCTGTACACGCCCTGGCCGTGCAGACCACCACCACAAGTGTCTTGTCTTCTTCCCCTTTTCTAGCTCTATAATGGTAAGCCATCTCTTGTATTCTTTAACTAATCCTATAATTTTACTTGGGATTTTGTTTAAGTTTATGAGCTTGGTGTTAGTGCTGTGTTAATTCCATGGAATCTTTGTGTGTGTGATAGAAATCAAGTATAGCTGAATATTAACTTTAATATACATAAATTGGGTAATTAGTTCAAGTATTGAAGTTAGAATCATTTGGGTTATCTTTAATTTCTAATTCATGTGGTAGTATTTGATTAGTTATTACAATTTGGGGTTTTGATTCACCTTCATAGTTTAAAAGCAAAGTTTTGGAAAGAAAAATAAAATTCAGATTTTGTTCTTCTTGTTCTTGGCTGATTTCGAGCCTCTTCAGGGAATTTTTAGGTTCTGGTTCCTTCATAAGATTTGTAGAGCTCGAAGTCGAGGTCGTGTAGGCACTTTAATCGCCCCAAAATGTTTTTGTATGAGAGAGTTATGCCCAAAATACTAGCAGACTGTCATGAAAATCGAAAATAGTCAATTATGAGTTTAATTGTATTACGAAAGTATATAATTACAATACAAATTACAATCGGGAATTTGTATAAATCCCATTGTTGATGACAAAATGAAATTACAACAACAATAACAATGCTAGAGAAACCTTGAAGATATGTTTGTAACGATGATCGTTACCCGGAAACTTGATACAAGTTGTAGGCGTGTGCTCACTTTCCTTTTGGATATTTCCCCCACAAAGGTACTTGGGTTTAAGAACGGAAATTCACAACGAGATACAAACAACTACAATATACCCTTAGTATTTAGGGTATATTACTTAACAACTTGTGTTTGGGCTTATGAGAAGTGGAAAGCAAAAACAAGAGTTAATTACTCTCTTGGATTAGCACATGACAAATGAGAGAAAGACAAGAAGAATTCAGAGAATTGGGTGTACCAAACTCAATGCCCAAGGTCTCTATTTATACTACAAGAGTATAGAAGAGGAGCCTTGGTCATTTAATCACCATTCATGATCCCATTCATTAGTATATCATCAATTGTAATAATACTAGGCATTCATGAGTATAATGCACCATTATACTCATAATAATCTCAGAAATAATGAGAATTATGATGAAATCCTAAGCATTAAACTCAAGAAAAACGGGTAGAAAAGCAACGGTCACTTTCCAGCCCCTACCGCCTAGTCGGCGGTCACTCCATCATAAGGAAAGCCGACTAGGCATTTCCTTCTGACAAAACCATATGATCCAGTAGCTAAAGCCGAGTCGGCTTTAGCTCTACCAAAGGGACAGCCGAGTCGGCTTTAAAGGCTGACTTCGTTTTCCCTTTTTCTGTTTTGTCCTATCTTTTAATGCCTTTCGGACCTAGTATGTAAATACGTAATGTCCCACTACTTTAGTAGTACTTAGTGATTATTAACAGGATTATTAGACACTAAATGTTCAACAAATTGTTCAAGTGGGGATTCAATTGGCTATTCCTTCAATCAAGTATTTACAATTATCTTATGTTTCTTTATTTGGTAATTATGGATGGTATGAATTGTTGGGTATTATTGATGGTGATGATTGTAGTGACTATGAAAGTGATTTTTGGTCTAAAATTGAGAATAATAGTTGCTAGTTGTTTTGGGTTGATTGTGGTATATTACATATACCCTTATTAGGATGTTATTCAAGTCATAATGCATGATGTTAGAAAACTAAGAGCATGATGTCTACTCTTCGTCGATGGTTGCTTAAGTTACTTGACTTGTGTTGATTATAGTTCTTTCTAGCCTTGTAGAATGTAACAAATGATATCACGATTCGATAACTCTAAGAATTGGCTTATCGTTGTATAAGTGTTTTGTTAAAAATTATAAGGCTTAGTTGTGATGGGTTATTTTTAGGTAACGCGAGCCGATTTATATAAAGTTGGTTAATGTAAAGAAACGATTCACATATACTTTTACTTTTAAATTGATGGAAGGACTTATGTTGTATTGTATTAATGATTTTGACTCGTTTTGAATGATTTGTGTGCGTGCTAGAGTATTCAGAAACTCATGTTGTGTGGGTGATAGCGGTTACTTTGGTATTTAGTTGGTATGACAAGGTAGTTAAGGAGACTTATTAGTTCCATTCCTAACTCTATAGGTGTCCATTCATAAGAGGAAGGTAGAACTTTATTTGGATGACTTTTGTGACTTTTAGTCATGCAGTGACGCGTACAGGTACGTATACGTAGTAACTACTTATAAGTCTTAAACAATGAACAATAATGTCTTAAAGAAAAATTGCATATAATTATATGCAATTTTTCTTTAAGACATTATTGTTCATTATTTATTGTGATATATGCATTGTATCGAAACTATGAAATATTAGCGAGTAAGCCTTGTATGAAGAGATATCAATTACGAAATCCTTGAGCATAGAATTGTTTAGAAAATGAGAGTATTAGTAGAAGGCGAGGACCACCCCCTCATTTATTTAAGAATTGGATTATGCCTTACTTGGAGTTAGAGTGACTCCTTTATAGGTGAATTTCATATTTTTATTTGAGTTGCTCAGTGGGTTTCGACATTCTGCTATCCCAGGGCATTCATTAATAGTCAAAAGCGAGAGTTATTCCCCTTTGATAAAGTACTAAATTATGATTAGTTGGCGTGACTCAACCGAATTATATCCGGTTGATTTAGTAGTCCCCTATGTGAGGTTCGACGGGACCACCGTAAGGGGAGTATGAGCATACTTTGTCAATTGGGCGCCGGGTGGCCGATAACGCCCCTTGATCGAGGTGTCACCATGCGGGCATTGCAAACCCCAATATGGTTGCCTCTCCACTGGATTGGTACCCCCAGTGTTAGTTTCCTGAAGGTAGGACCCGAGAGGGTCAGCTGGACGGGGTATGAGCTCATACTTTGCCATGGGCGCCGGGTGGCCGATAACGCCTATGGCTGTGTCATTATGCCATGAAGTGGAAAAAGAGATCCATTGATAGAACGTTACACATTAATAGAAAGTTTATTCATTCATGGAAAGCGTACACATTGATAGGACGTTTATACCTTGATTATTGAATGATAGAGTAGTTTATGCTAGTGAGAAGTGCGCTTAAGCTAATTTACCCCAAAGGAGTTATCAGTCCCAAAGATGGGCTATGACTACGCTTACTTTAAGATAGACAAGCTCTATAAAGTCATGTGTTAGATAGTCTGTCAGTGCCTTGGTGGAGTTGATGCTACGTGTTTTCTACAAGAGTTTATGTCTTGAGAAGAGAAGTGTGAAAACCCACATTCTATCCAAGAAGCATAGGTGGACGACAAACGGTTACTATTTGTGCTTGTGTCTTATGAAATCATCTTATGTTATTGCATTGCATAATGTTATCTATTAGTTGGTCTTATTATATTTGATGCTAGTTACTGATGTGTACGCATTTGTGTTTATGTTTGATTGTTTGATGACTTTCTATGATTGTCCTGCTATGACACATTGGCCTTGGTCTGATGTTGAGCAGCAGGAGTATCATGGGCAGTTGTAGCAGGTATTGGAGCTTCTTTTGCATTGCATTGCATTGGGGGGGAGTGATGAGGGCGAAGCATAACTTGTGTCATACCGTTAATTTGATTTTGTAGTTCTTATTTATCGTTTGTAAGCTTTGGTTACATACGTTTTGTTATGAGGCCTTGTGTTCTCCTTTTGTATAGTTGTATTTTCGCTGCGTAGTTTATAACTTGTACGTTTTAAAGGAGTCAAATCTTTTTAAAACGCTAGCGTTGACATCGGAACCACGATCCATGCTTAGCATATCGATTTTAGAAGTCGGCGATGAATCATTCCGCCGTGATATAATTTTGATAGACCGTTGATGTCTTTGCTTTATTAGATTCTAAATAACCTCTGTTTTTCTATAAAGACGCATAGTTTTAGGGCAGATGCTGCTGAAATTTCTACTCACTTTAAATTTAAAGTTAATCTTTAACGTTTATCTAAATTCTTTTTCCTATTCTTGTTTATGTAACACCCGAATTTCCTTCTGTCCTTTACGATTTTGGTTTCGTTTAAGGCGTCGGAAATTCTAGGGTGTTACAAAAACAGTACCCAAGAAATTGACCATTAGAAGGGGACCACAAAGTGGTATAGGTAGTAAAAAGCAAAGTAACTCAAACCGTAATTTGTCTTTCCATGTGGACACAACCATTGATTCTTGGCTATTAAATGACCCACTTGCTGAACAACCATCTTCTAACCTACCTATTGATAAGCCTTCCTCCTCCACTATTAATGAACCCACACAAACAATAGATATGGGAAACAAAAAAGGTAAAGAACCTTGTACATCTATGGAGTTAGAAGAGAGCAGTAGTGAAGAGGATGAGGAGATACCTGAGGAGGCTGTGGGGGCAGAAACTGACATCTTGTTGCATGAGAATGAGTTTTTAAATGAGGATGGTGGTGTTGAAGAATCAAGTGATGAGGAGTTCGTACAAGCTAGGATGAACAGCTCCTTAACACCTCCACCCATTAAGGTTGGTCCTGGAAGACCAAGAACAAAGCGTAGAAGGGATCCCCATGACAGTCCCAAAAAGCCAGGTAAATTGAGTAGGCATGGTGCAGAGACGAGCTGTGGCATTTGCAATGAGAAGGGGCACAACAGGAGATCATGCCCACACAAAGCTATAGCTGCTGCAAGGGTTTGAACCTAAATGAGGTTCCACAACACACTGAAACAGAATGCCAAGGTTCAACCCACACTTTGTCTACACCATCTGCTCAACCTACAAGAACTGGAAGGGGAGGAAGGAGTGTCAGAAGTGGAGTTGGTGCAAGGGGAGGACAAGCAAGGAGATGAAGGCCTAGGAAAGCTAAACAACCCAATCAGTACTCACAGCCAACACAAGCATCAAGAACTTAGTATTTTTAGCATTTTATGTTAGTATTTTATGTACTTTTTATGTATGAGAAAGTTGAAGGTGTAAGCTTCATTAGGGCTTGTACTGCTGCTTTCTTCAATTCCAACTTAAGATTGTTGATTTCAGACTTGTACTGTTGTTTCTTCATTAAGGCTTTATCCAATTCCTTCAAATTTGTTGTCTCTCTGTAAGCTTCACCTCCATATCATCTTCTTGTGCATAGAAGTACTCCTTTTCCCATTTGAAAAATCCACAATCATCATTCTACAAGAACAAAAAAGACCCACATTTTGAAATAGAAATTGAGAAACCCTAAAAAAATTAAAGATACTTACAGGCCAATTAGGGCATCCAAAAAACCTATGTCCCAAGTTTGGACCCTTCCTTACTGTACGAATTTTGGCCTTGAAACCATGCTGACAGTAAATGCTGTGGGGATATGAGCTTCTCAAGGTTGAAGAGGAAGAAGCCATGGAAGAGTGCTTGGTACTGCTTAGCTTCGATATTGGCAGCCATATAAAGCAAGAGCATGAAGATGATAACCGGTTACAAAAGGTTATGGTTTACCTGAACACCTTTAATTGAAGATGGCATAAAAAGTTCGAACCTTTCCAGGATAAACGAAAGTTCGAACATTTAATAGCAAATGAGGCAAAGTTGAAACCTTTAAAATCAAATTTTCCAATTATTTATTGAGATATTGTATGGTTTTTTCATCCCATGTACCATAGGTGATAGGAGTGTAGAAAACATAACCCCTCTCTCTCCCTCCCTCCCATTTTGGTTTGTGTTACTCATTTTATATTATTTCTATTTTTAAATAATAATCAATTCATCATTTATATTTAAACTATTTTTTTATGGAAATTTTGATTTTAAACATACGAACTTTGCCTCATTTGCTTTCAAACGTTCGAACTTTCGATTAATATTTAGAGGCATGAACTTTGCAGGTCATCCGCCAAAAAAGATACGGATGACCTATAACCGGTTGAAAAGGTTACTTCTTCATCTTCACCATTTTCATCTTCACCATCTTCATCTTCACCATCTTCATCTTCACCATTACATCTTCACCAAAGAATCTGGTTCTCTTCTCCTTCTCGATTTTCTACAAATTCTACCAATTACAAAAATCTTTGTAGTTGAATGAAATTCTTCATTTGGGTAGAAATTTGTGGGTTGATTTTGGTACTAATTTTCTGGATTTTTTTGAATTGATTTGTGGGTTGATTTTCTGGGTTCTTCATATGGGTTGATTTGTGGGATTTTTTTTTTACTAATTTTCTAAGTTCTTCATTTGGGTTGATTTGTGGGTAGAAATTTGTGGGTTGATTTTTGGTTGATTTCATGTTCTTCACCATTTCTTCATATTCATCAACTTCATCATCTTGTTGATTTTGATTTTTATGCTTTATTAAAAGATTAAAAAAACCCAAATCTATTGTGACCCAAATCAAAAGAGAAGTCAAATGGCATCATCGAAGTTGTTTCAGATTTTACTCCACAAAACCACAACAATCATCAACACCAACAACAGCAAAAAATTGTTACAAGTGATGTTTTTACTGCTTCAGTTTATGGGGACTTGCAAAAGTTAAAGAAATTTGTTGAAGAAGATTGAGCTTCTCTTTCTGGCCCTGATTCTAATGGTTATTATGCTTTACAATGGGCTTCTCTCAATAATTTTCCCCATATTGTTCAGTATATAATTGAGGTAGTTTCCATTTCTCTTCTTTTTGTCAAAGATTCAATTTTTATTTAGTGGATTTGGGTGACCCAAATTTGCAAAATTTATTCAGTGGATTTTGGTACTAATTTTCCAAAAATTAGTAGAAACACAGATGAAGATGTTTGGGTTGATGAAATGGTGAACAAGATGAAGATGAAGATGAAAATCCATTGATGGAAGCTTGAAGAAGATGAAGATGGTAACCTGGAACAATAGGTTATCAAAATCTGCTGTATCTTTTTTGGCGGACACCCCCTAAAGTTCATGCCTCTAAATATTAATCAAAAGTTCGAACGTCTAGAAGTAAATGAGGCAAAATTCATATGTTTGAAATCAAATTTTCCTTTTTTTTATTTCTTATCCACATAATTTGTGATCTTCTTTCATTACCAAAATCTAATTTTTATTCTTAAAAATCTATTCCGATAGAGGGAGTTGTTAATAATGAAGCAACATGTACCAACAAAACGTAGCAACAAATAGCAGATGAGAATATTTTAGCAAATAACGGTTATTTGTAAAGTTAACAAATCATCTATATATGGTAGGATTTGATAGGGGGAGTATTTTGTTATTTTAATTTAACTTTTTTTTGTCTTTATTTATTTTATTAATTTTTCTGATATTGATTAGGGGTGTTCGAAGTTTTGCTTTTTTTTTTTTTCGAGTGGAGTATGAACAGTAACACACATTGATTTGGGATTGGGATTGGGATTGGGATTAATAAATCAAGAAAACAATGGAGAAGGAAGGCGCAGCAGATAAAGTGGTATGTGTAACTGGTGCTGGTGGATACATAGCTTCATGGCTTGTCAACCTTCTTATCTCTTCCAATTATACTGTTCATGGCACTCTTCGCAATCCCTGTAACTTCTTCTTTCTCTCTTCTTTTTTCTTATGACTATAATCTTTTGGGTTTGTTTAGCGTAAGATTGCGATTCCGTAATCCCTGTATGATAGAGGAATTAGAGTGAGTTATTGGGATGTAAGGATGGAATCAATATGTATTTTCAACTAATTTCATTTTGATTCACTTGAGTACTAATAAGTGCAAGTATTTGCAATACGATTTTATACTTTTTTGTTTAGTTGGACTCGGACCCAGAATAATACATACCTTTGTTTAGATAAATTTGAAGCTATGTTAAGTTCTGAGAATTGATTTTTATTGGTCAATTCCAGAAAACAATTTTCAAGGTTCTAATTGGTTTTGGTAACTTGTAAGGATTAAACTTGTATGTTTGAATGTTAAACTTGCCACTGTATATGATTTCCCTTTTGAAGATTTATTCAGCCTAACCCTAAAATGAAAAAGGACCGACGAAAACCTTTCAAATTTCAATACCTCAAATGTCATTAAACGGTTCCACGTAATCAGGGATTGGAGGGTTGAATGTACGCAATCTTACTCTTATTATTAGTGATAATGATAAACGGAGGTTGTTTCAAATATCACTTTGTAACAAGTCAAAAGAGGATACCAAATTATTGGGTATTGGTTACTGTTTGTGCAGGCGATCCCAAATATGAGCATTTGAAGAAGCTGGAGAATGCTTCCGAGAAGTTGAAACTCTTCAAGGCTGATTTACTTGATTATGACTCTATTTCTGCTGCAATTCAAGGATGTGTTGGAGTGTTTCATGTTGCTAGTCCTGTGCCTTCCACTTCTGTGCCTGATCCTCAGGCAAGTCTACTTTTGTCTTTCTTTGTAGTATAGGAATTTGGACATTGGAGGATAATGAAACATCTTATCAAATCAATCTACACAAAAATAGACGCCGAAACTCGAAAGGGTTTTGTTCAATTCATCAAATTCATTATATTACTTGATTTACATGGAAAAATATTATTAAACTTATTTTAATTTGTAATACCGATAACATATAGCAACCTTAATAATTGCTCATGTTTTTAATTGATCCCACTTGCTGAACTCCATATGATAAAATAGTTGTTAGTAATGTGGTTTGTGGAAAAAAAAAAAAAAAAAAAAAAAAAAAAAAAAAAAAAAAAAAAAAAAAAAAACACTCATTAAGTCAACAAAAAGTATTATTAATCGGAGCTAGAATCAACAAATAGTTCAACATAGCTTTTATAACACAACAATTTAGTTCAAGGGTATGTAAGTTTTTATCAAGGTTGATTTGTCTGCCAAAGATGATGAGGTGGTGGGTTATTTAATGAGTAAAATGTGCAACAAGAAGAAACCTTGTCTGCCATTGTTACACACAATCAGCATTCTAAAAATCTTTTTTTATTTTTTATTTCCTATTTGTTTTAAATAAAAATGACAACCAATTATATCGTGACGACACTTTTTTGTTTTTGCAATATGCGTGCTAGTAGAACTGGTTAAGGAAACCTAGAAGACTTTTAGAAGAAACATTAATGCAGACCTTGGATCTTTGTGGAATAAATGAAATGTTAGATCTTTAAAATATAACTACTGAAACGTAGAACCTTTAGTTTTTGACATAGTATGTCAAGGAGAGTCTTTAGTAAAGTGCAAAAAGTATGTAGCCTAGCTATAGACATAGTGTAAAACATAGACATCATCTTGTTGGCCACACTTCAAAGGTTCTCAAAAATAAAAAGTACCAATATTTTCTGCATTATAAAGGAGTAAATAACGTGTTTTGGGACATTTCGTGGTATATCTCAATACTACCGGGCAGCTTTTTGGTGTTGTGATAACCGCATCACTCCCGTTAGAACATTATCATGAAAGTTCATAATGCTGTAAAAATTCATATATACTATATCTATGAATCTAATTGCTTCTTATAGTGAACTACAAACAATGTTCCTTATTAGTTGCATGCTCTCTTTCCTCTATGCTCTAATTTCCTCTCTTTTTACTTGCAACAAAATTATTCTTGGGTGAAAGGACATTTGAAGACATCAAATTGAAAATCTTTTTCCATTCTACTAATAACAATGCTTCCGTACATACCCGCTATACTCAAACCATAAACAAAAATTGATGATTGAATGTTATGGTGCAATCACCTAAGGACTAAGGAGTCGGCTAGAAGTTGAGAGTAACATGTGCTTACAATAAAATGCAAGCAAGAAGCAATAGTGTCTTGAGGAAACATTAAAACAAATAAAGGTAAGACAATTGTTATGGTACCTTATGACACAACATTAACCACTAATTTAATTGTACATAATACAAATAAATACAAACTTAATCAAATACTCACTATGCGTTTGCTCTAAAACTCAAACATCTTAAATGATGTTTTCTCAAACAATAGAATACAAAAACTCTTCTAGCTCAATCTAGCACTCTAGTGTTTGCATTTTCGGTTTGGAAACTCCACTTAAGCTACCTTTACTTAACAACAATGCAGTAATCCTACTTGAAGATTATTCTCCTTCTTTAATTAGACTCATTCTCTTGGACTTCGATGATTGTCGACATGTTCCATGCATCACTACACTTTTTTCTTTCACTTTTATAGGAATTCCTAAACACCTCTAAGGTAAGAGGTATCATTCCTATAAGATCAAGGTAATCAATTCTTGAATACCACGATATCAGATGTTCAAGCTACAAAGGCCATGACTTGTTATTGAGGCGTAATAAATGGATTACTTAGTGAATTGTAATTAGTAAGTACTTAGTACTTAGTTTAAAGAATGATAAATAGAAGAAAGTAGTATAAATAGAAGGAAGAGAAAACATTCCTTCATTCGTCTTAATAGAATTGAGAAGAGTTTCTTGACTCGTTTTAGGAGATTCGAAGCTTCTTGAATTGCTTGAATCTATCACATTGTATTGTACTCTTTTTAAGTTACAATTCATTTACATAGAAATTCAGCTTAATCTTATATACTCCTACACAATTCATGCTATACATTGTTGTAGAATAGATACCTAGAACAAAATCATCCATGGCTATGTTTATCTATTACATAATATGATTGACCCAGGGGTAACTAATAATTTCATCTCGAATATTGTAATTGACACGATGAAATCACCTTGTAATGAAGATTAAGCAAGACTTCTATGTTCTTGAATTGGGCAATACAAATGTAATTTGTGGCCTTTAATGACTCGTAACATTGGGATCAATGATGGTCAGCTGGGAACTACAAACCATCAAATACTAGTGGAAGGGGCAAGAGATGGAGCTAAAAGGGGACACTAGGCTAAGGCGATCCACAATATCTTCAAAGATAATGCCAAGGATAATCAAAATGGAAAAGCAAGGGATACTGATTGAGTTTAAAAGGGGACACGAGGATAAGGCGATCCATGGTATCCCCATATGCCCTTCGTACGCCTTTATCCCCAAGTCACGTTCCATAGGTATGACAATACTAGGGGCTATAAAATTCACCATGTCCTAAAGGTGGATGTCTAGAAAAGCGGCCAACGTTTTGTCATGATTTTCCCAAGTGACTTTAGTCATTGGACCGTCCTCAACTATTAGCACTTCTATCTTGGAAGCACCCGTTTTGCGAACCTCTAAGATATCAATTGGTTGCACATCCTTTTCAAACTCAGCAGTAGCAGGTGTAAGAATCTCAAAAGCTTAGCTATATTGCACGCTTTAGCAAGAAGACATGGAATACAAGATTAAGTAGGTTGGATTAAGGCAATTGCAGTTTCTAGATCGCTTTACCACCTTCTATATGATCTTGTAAGGAACATAATATCGAGGAGATAACTTTTCATTCAATCTCTTGTCTAAGCTCAATAAGCTTGTAACTTAGAAATACAAAATCACCCGCTTCAAAGACCACCTTTCTTCTTTTTATTATAAGCGTACTATTTCATATATTGTTGAGCATGAGTAAGATTAAAGTCTAACTCATCTAATATGGCATTTCTTTTCTGCACAAAAAAAAATTCAATATTCCAAACTAGCTACAACCGTAACATGGCCAAATCGAGTGAGATGTAGAGGAGGCTTCCATTACAAAGCTTGAAAGGGTGGCATCTTAGTAGATCTGTGTGGAACTGTGTTATTGCTGAATTCTTCCCAATGTAGCCAAGCTAACTACTTCTTTGGTTGGCCATTAATGAAGCACCTTAAGTATGTCTCAAAAGCTTTGTTCACTACTCTGACTAATCCATCTTTGTAGGTGGAAAGTCGTACTTTGCATCAATTGTGTGTCCTTCAAATAAAACATTTCTTTCTAGAAAGTATTTAAGATGCGATCACGGTCCGAAACAATGGAGGTTGGATATCCATGAAGGCGAACGTATTCTTTAACAATAGCTCCAACCACCGAGAAGGTTGAAAAAGTGTGAAAGGGTGTATGAGGCTCAAGAAGTCTGTCAACTGGGTGACTTGATCCACTACCACCAAAATAGTGTCCTTATTTCTTCTCTTAATCATCTCTTCCATAAAATTCATGCAGATATGTTCCCTTACCCAAGTAGGACTAGGGATGGATCCTAGACTCAAACCGCAAGCATGAATCTAGATCCATTTTATAAGGTCTTGATCTCAAAAGTTTACCCCATACAATTTTTCGGGTTCAAATCTATTTATAAAGTTACGAATCAAGATCATGATCTTTTTTTAGAAATCCAGTCCATAATACAAAAACAAGGTCGCATCATTGTAGCGCGACCATATTGATAAGAGATGAAATCTAGATGAAGAATGATGGTTTAGAAATGACCATTTTTGATATAGAAAACCTTAAAATTTAAGGCCATAATAGCGTACCTAACATATTTTGGATTTGTAACTATAAATTAACCTTTAGGTTGAATAGGTTCCTTGACATGATACTAGAACCAATGTGATAGATGGTGATGAGTTTGAATCTCTTGCACCTTTCCTATCAAGTAGAATTTTTAGCGTTAAGTATAAAGAAGGTGTGTATGACATCCACACTTCTAGTACAATGGTATGTTTATTTAGAGGGTATAGTATAGTTTGTAATATATTTTGGGCCTCCTTGTATGAGGTTAAACATTTGAGTTACCTCCTTGACAAGCTACAATTTTGAAAAAGAGAAATGAAGAAGAAAAAAGAATACAGTGTGTTAAAACAACTTTGATTTAGTTGTATTAGTGATGGTCTGATAACAAATCAACAATTAAAGTTTAAGATAGTAATTCCTCCAGCGTAAGGTTAGGGTAGGGGCTTACCCTTGCAATTCAGTGTGGTTTTTTCACATCTTCAGAATTTTAAACCATCTTGGTACCATTTGGTTATTTTATCATAAACCAAAACAGTGCTGTGGATCTATTGTTTTCTTGTTTATGGTCAGTGGTCACATACTCTTGTATGCTACTTTCTGGGTCCTTATACATGTAAAATTGACTTGCTTAACTGTTTAACAATACCAGTGGCCTTTGAACTGTTATCTGCATTTTTTTATTAGGTAAGCCGCTATGCTTGTTGTTTAAAATTAAGGAGTTGCTTTTTTAATTGTTCATTGAAATTCTCAAGCTTGTGGTAGCAAAATCTGATGGGTGTCGATGCAACTACTCCTTAATTTGTCTAGGAGCGACTTATCTCAATTCTAGACGACATTTTCCTGCTAAATAGAAAGCCATAACTTACTATCCGCTGCTTCTTGTTAAATATTATTGTTGAGGAGCAAAAATTTGTCAAGCCGTAAATGTGCTGCATTTCATCAATGACAACTTTTAAAACTTCTATGTGTTGAATTCTTTATAACAATATATGCTGCTCTCACTTCATATACATGTTTTTTGTATTTTGCGTTGCAGGTGCAGATAATGGAACCTGCAGTTAAGGGAACACTAAATGTGCTCAAAGCATCATCAGAAGCTAAAGTAAAGCGTGTTGTCTATGTATCATCTGTTGTTGCTGTTTCCATGAATCCCGAATGGCCTGCTGGTCAAGTGAAGGATGAAAATTGCTGGTCTGATGTGGAATATTGCAAAAGAACAAATGTATGCGATGATGATATGAATTTTGCATTATGTCAATTTTCGCAGTTATATTTAATTAGAATTATATACTCTAAAGGTCTACCACTTCACCTATCTATTTTACACAGCTACTGTATAGCTTGCCCTGATTTTATTTCAATTTCCATTTATCTCTTTATGATCTCCCTTGGGGAAGGGTTTTTCGAAATTCCATTGATAATTTATCTACTCTTTGACATGCCTAGTTTCTGGTGTTACAGAATTGGTACTGTGCTTCTAAATCAGAAGCAGAAATGAAAGCTTTTGAATATGCTAGGAGCAGTGGCCTTGACGTTGTATCAGTTTGTCCCACCCTTGTTTTGGGTCCTATGATGCAATCAACTGTCAACTCAAGCAGCATGGTGCTCCTTAAGCTTCTAAAAGGTAGTTTTTGTATCAGATTGCCAACTCATATCTGTAATAGTGTACCTGCATATCATCTCTCCAGAACATTTTACCAGCTCAAGCTATCTATACAATCTCATTATTGAAATTGTTTCGGGGAACTTCGCGTGAAATCTTATTGCTAAGTGCTAACTAACATCTTTTATATCATAGTAAAAGAGGTTCTGTATTTTGGTGATCCTTGTTCTGTTATCGTCTGCTTCAGATATGTTATATTGCATTCATTTTTCCATTTACCAGATTTTTCATGTAATGACTAAATATGCCTCCTTTTGTTGAGATGCCAGAAGGGTATGAATCAATAGAGAACAAGCTTCGCTTGATAGTTGACGTGCGTGATCTGGCTGCTGCCCTGCTTATGGTCTATGAAAAGCCTGAGGCTGAAGGAAGATATATATGCACATCGCATCAGATTAGGGTGAGGGAATTACTGGATAAGCTGCGAAGCATCTATCCGAACTATAACTATCCGAAAAGGTATATCTCTTGTCTTCTGTTCTTGTTTATTAATTCTTCGAATTTTAGCTAGAACTACCCTCTGTCATCTGTTGGTTTTAAGCTAAGAGACATCTTCTACTTCAATGTCATATGACAAACATGCCGAGCATGATTCCAAGATCCATACTTCCTCCAACTCTAAATAACAACCTTTGATATTTTTGTTGTACTTTGCCTTTGGATGTCTTTGACATCGACAATTCGGAAATTAATCATTGCTACAATTATCTAAACAATCTATGACTTAGATCTGTCATTGATTATATTGGTATGATGTAGTCGATTATTGTGAAAATGGGGGAGGAACTGTCATAATGCAGTCGTGTTTGAATAGAAATACCAAGCCTTATATTCCTCCATCCTAAGTTAATCAGTGATAAAGTACTTGGTTTCCTTGACTATGTGTTTCTATTTTGGTCATTGGCAGCATAATTGAGATTGCTGATGGAGATTGCGTCAGCTCAGAGAAACTGCAAAAGCTCGGTTGGAGTTACAAGCCACTGGAGGAAACACTAGTTGATGCTGTCGAGAGCTATAAAAGTTTGGGACTTCTAGATTAGCACTATGTTTGAATAGCAAATTAGGAGAGAAAAGAAAGGAAGGGAAGGGGAAGGAAAGGAAGGGGAGGGAAAGAGAGGGAAAATACTACATGTTTGTATAGGAAGGAAAGGGAGGGGAAAGAAAGGATTTCATTTTCCTTCCAAATCTTTCCTCTTATGGAGATTTTGATGTTAACAAAATGAAGGGACTTAATCCCTCCAAATCCCTTCCCTTCAAATCTTCTCCCTCTCTTTTTGCTATCCAAACAAGGGAATTTTCATCCCTCCAAATCCTTTCTTTTCTTTTCCTTCCATTTCCCTCAATCCAAACAAGACCTAGAGCTTTGCGTGCTCATTGAGGCAGATCGACAGCTAACGGAAGTGTTGGTTGTTTGTATATGAACATATAGCAACTCGATCTTTCCTGCTCGAGTCAAGTCACTACTCCCTACAATTTGTGGTGTATTTGATTGGAGTACCTCATCTTACTTTGATTATATGCACTTATGGATGTTTTGAACTAATGTGACTTCTTTGACTTTATAAGTATATAACACATAAATAAAATAAAATAACTAGATAAATTATAACACATAATGTTAGGTTCGTGCAACTGAATCTACAAGCTTGCACCTTACTATACAAGCTTAAGCATTAATCATAAAATTTAAAATAAATATTATTATATGAATAATAATTCACATGAATCCAAAGATTTAAAGTTTAATGTATTAAAGGGCATGTTGTATGTGTGATTGGTATGATTCTTGATAGAAACTTATGTATCCAAAGAGTCAAAGTTTAGTTTGGGGTGAGTTTTTTTTAACCACAAAAAATTTACTTAAGCTGCTATACACTACTTCCTCATTTCCATAATACTTGTTATCGAGTGTGACATGTGTGGAAAAATATTACACTCGGTAGCAAGTATTATGAAACGGAGGAAGTATTAGATAGGAAAATGTGAGTCATAATGAAGTGGGATGTTTGTTTCTATGGTTTCCTAAAAATGATGTGTAATCATACTTAGACCTCAAAGTTACAACTAACTGCTTGATCTAGCGCCAATTGCGGGTAAAATCCTTCAACTATCTCAACAAACAGATTTTGATTACCACTCTCAGTCCCTATTCTGTTATCACAAATACTTGGGTGCAACCGCCGCATATATACGGCCATATATTATTGGGCTTAGTATTGTACTAGATAGTGCCCGTGCGATGCACGGTTTTATCAAATTTTCTGACATATTTTGTATTGTGCGCAATATAATAATATTTATACTTTTATTATTTTTTTATTTTTAATAAAAAAATTAAATGTTTTGTACCATGGGTACAATAAGAAATTATAAGTTTCTTTAATGGAAAATTATTTATTAATTTTTGCTAACAAAAATAAACATCACATCAATTTGTAGAAAGTCAAAGATAAACAAATCCTAATAAAAGTATATTACGTTTTAACTATCTCAAAATATCCAATAACATTTTATAAATAATTAAAATAAATAAAATATTATATAGTTTACTACTACATTAAATATGATTTGACCCAAAAAATAAAAAATAACAATTAATAAGAAAAATAACAAACTCATACTCAAAGTAATAAAATAGAAAGTCAAATATCATAATAACAATGACATCATCATTTAATTTAGGAGGGAAATTTTTTAATGAGGAAGCGACACGTAAGCGATTTTGAAAGCTGATGATGTAAGCGTGTTTTGTTTTAGTAATAGTTATAGATTTGCCATTTAAGGTCTAGAGTAGTTATTAAACTTATGCTTTGAAATAGGTCATTTAAAACTTTGAATAGGCGTTTTAAATCTAGGAATTGTTTTTTTAAAGCTTGAAAATGCCTTGTATCATTTGAGCAAGTAAGTATAGTATTAAAGCTTGATTGTCTTAGAATGACCATTTAAGACTAGAATGACATTTGTGATTTGTGAGGTCTATAGTAGATATTAAACTCAAACTCTTGATCAATAAGCCTTTTAAGTCTTAAATTGGTTTATTAAACCTTAAAATTGTCATTTTAAGGCTTAAAATTGATCATTCAAGACTTAGAATTTGATATTTTAAATTTTATAGTATATGTTAAACTTGAATTCTCGAATATACCTTTTAAGGCTTGAAATAAGCCTTTTGAGTCTTGAAATAGGTCTTCTATTATATAATTACTTGAAAGTTAAAACTATCATATTATTATCAATTATAGTCTTCAAATAAATCTTCACCATTTTTTGACCATCATCATCAAATACCTTCATTTCCACACAATTATCTTCACCATTATAATCTCTTGTATTTGCGTAAGATCAAGAAATTTTATGTATTTGCATATCTATCATATTATCAATTGTAATCATTAAACAATACCCCTCACAATTATTAACCATCATCATCATTATTAAAAATCCTCTTCCCCTTTAAAATTATCAATGTCATCATCGTCGTCGTCATCACTCTCTGTAGTGAAGCTTAAGATCTTCCATTAAAGTTACTAATGGTCTTGATAAAGTTTAGAGATCAAACGACGAAGACTACCGAGACCAATTTTAGCAATACTCTCTTTTCGCATACTAACAACGTGATTATTGTACTCGATCTCCATTACTGGCAGTGACTTTGAGTGCGTTTTGATGATCATGTTGCTAGGTGGATGAAGATAGTGTTTTGTTCAATTGATTTACTGTTAAAAGGGAAGAACAAATGGACTGGGCTTGAGAATTATTGGTCGCATACATACACCTGCCGCACAGGAGATTTCCTGTTCTGTTATTTTTCGAGCTATTATTATATTAGTTGGGTTATTCTGTCAATGTATGGAGAGTGACCGTCTCAGGTAACACAAGTACTTGTTGTTCTTTCCTATTTTTCCTAAGAAAAATTAACTTGAATCGGTGGACCTAAATTCTTTCATGTAGTGCTTGAAAACTAGTATTTCATATTATAATGGTATGTTTGGCAATTTGGAATTCATTTCCAAATATTGGATTGGGCCAAAAACTATGTTTGACAACTCTTGAATTTGGAAATGTAGAATTGGGTCAATTCCATAGAATTGCAATAACAACGTAAAATATGGTCAAATATCAAAATTTGCAAATTCCAAGTATATAGGTGTCATTTACAATTCTTGGATTTGAATATCAAAATTACATTCCATTTTTCCAAATGAATTCTTTGTTGTCAAACACCATCTTATGGAATTTAATTAAGTAATCATAAATGAAGAATTTGAAAATGACAAAGTTCGGGTTGTCATTCTCAAATTCTCAACTTTAACTAATTTACAAATAAAGGTGAAATTTGATCCAAATTCAAATTTGAAAAACTTTGATTTCCCAAACAATATATTTGAGCTAATTCCATATTTCTAGATGAAATCATTGTTCAATACTACATAAACGAAAAATTATCGTAAATAATGCAATCTTTCGTCAATTTTCTTACAATAATACCAACTTCTGATTAGGCATTCTTTTTAGATATCACCAACTTTGTTTATTAGATAATTTACCAATTATTTTGTCATATAATCTCCTACAGCTTTATTTCAACATGTTAGAAATATTCTAGGAAAACACCTCTTAAGTTAGTATTATTCATGGTTAATCAAAAATTGTAAATATTATAGGAAAATAAGCAAAAGTAGTATTATTTCTTATAATTTTATTTTGGAAAATTATCATTGGTGCCCTTGAGGTATGCGTTTTTATCAATGGTGTATAAACTTATTTTTTTATTCCAATGGTACCCCTGAGGTTTAGTGGTAATTACAACCGTGACCTTTTTAAGTATTTTCTGTTAAAATTCCGTTAAGTTTCGAAATTAACCTAATTAGGGTTAGTTTCTTCTTCTTCTTCTCTTCTTCACTCCTTCCATGGCTGTCTTCCATGGCTGCCATTTGTTCAAAACCCAGAAAAAATCAAAAACTCAATTTTCTATGTGGTAGTAGGTGGCCCAGCAGATCCAATGCTACAAGTTTTCTCCTTTTCACCCTCTCAATCCAATCAAATCTTCCATTTTCTTCAATTTTAACAATTACCCACTAATTTTTCATTGAAGAACAACAAAGATTATTCACTAGTTTAAGGTAAAGTTTCAAAATTTTCTGTTTTAATCTATTTTTTTTTCACTTTTCTGGTTCTTGGGTATTTTCAAATAGACTTCTTCAAATTTTATTTTTGTTGTTAAAATTATATAGAATATATAAGGGAAATTCCACGTGGTAACCCTGAGGTTTTGGGTATTTTGGGGAAAAAGGTTCAAACTGATGGCATTTGAAATAACCCTAACCCTAACCCTGAGGTGTGTGTCTGTGTGTGTGTGTTAGCAGGCGTACTTCTCAAGTCTCAAGGTTGTTCGTCGGCGTGGAAAGTAGGCTTACTTAGCTTAAAATGAGCAGCTAATGGTGTACTAACTGGCTTGGCATGCTTCATATTGAACCTTTCAAGAATCTGTTCAACATACTTTTCTAACCATAACTTTCCAGCTTTCTATCACGAGCAATCTCCATGCCTAAAATTTGCTTTGTTGGAACCAAGTCTTTTTCATGTCAAATGAACTAAACAATTTTTTCTTCAAATTACTAATCATCTCTGAATCTTGCCCAACTATCAGCATATCATCTACATACAGAAGAAGGATAATTCATTTGTCACCAGGGAACCTCTTGAAGTACACACAAGGATCTGCAGAAGTCCGCTTATAACCATTACTTGTCATAAACGAATCAAATTTTCGGTACTATTGCCTTGGTGCATGTTTAAGCCCATAAAGACTCTTCTTCAACTTACAAACAAGGTTTTGTGCTAAATTGAGGTATAGATGGCAATTTTCCATTGACTAATTAACAAAAAGTTTAGCTAGCTTTGGGGTGATATATGAATTTTTTTTTCAATTCTTTCCGAGTCATATTCAGAGCTTTTGAATTTCAAGTTAAAGCTTTGTTCTAGAATTTATTCTGAAAAGGTTCTTAATTTTCTATGCCCCTTCAAATTTGAGCTAATTGAGCAATTTCATATTGTTAATAGTATAATACCATACATTGATTAGTGTTGAAGTTTTTCAGGTTTTTCTGAATTGGGTCTTAATTCTTTTCTTTTATTAGCAATTTCTGATTGTACCAATGTTTGTGACTCAGCTCCTCCTTGGTTTATTTTGATGTCTACTATTTGAGGTTCTGGTAATTTGAATCCAAATATTTATCATTATTATATAATTTAGAATGGCATTCACGGCCCGTTTGGTAAATGGTAATAAACCACGGTAATGGGAATGAAAAACTAGTGTCATTTTGGTTGAAAAATCTATTTGCTTTCTTGATGGTCATGCTTGACAACCTTCAATCATCTCATTTTGTTCATAAATTTTATTCCAATGCATTACCAATGGGAGAGGTGGTATTAGGTGGTAATGAAAATTTGTGAACAAAATATTTTTTTGTGATCAAAGTCTCATTACCATGGGAATGACATGAAAGTTTTGATTAAATTTTACACTATAAATCATTCCCATTACCACCATTTAGTACCACTAACCAAACGGGTTGTCAAGGGTTTTGATTGAGCCATCATTTTGTGTTTTAGATTTCTTCTTTTAATTATGGAGATTTGTAGATAGGGAGTGAGAATAAGATTAAGGGTGTGTTTGGATGGAATAAAATGGAAGGAAAGGAAGCAGAGAGATTTGGAGGGTGGAAACGGGAGCGGATCTACTCTTAGTCAATGTTGTCAATTGACAACATTTGACTTATATACATGCCCATTTTTCAATCATACATTCTAATAAAATTCTTGGGAAATGACAAATGTCAATGTAAGAGAAGGTGTGCCATTTGTAATTTTTCTATTGGTTAAAAGCTAACAAATTTCTTTCTTCAATTAATACTGCCTAATATGCATTGATGTTTCTATCTATAATACATTAATGCTTGCTTAATTTAAGAAATAATTTATTAGGATATTATAATTAATTCAAGAAATAATTTATTAGACCATAAATAATTTCTGAACTTATGGTATCATACATCATACATTCTAATAAAATTCTTGGGAAATGACAAATGTCAATGTAAGAGAAGGTGTGCCATTTGTAATTTTTCTATTGGTTAAAAGCTAACAAATTTCTTTCTTCAATTAATACTGCCTAATATGCATTGATGTTTCTATCTATAATACATTAATGCTTGCTTAATTTAAGAAATAATTTATTAGGATATTATAATTAATTCAAGGAATAATTTATTAGACCATAAATAATTTCTGAACTTATGGTATTTGAATTATTTTTGTATCAAATGTCACAATTTTTGTATTACACATATTTAAGCTTTTTTTTACCTCTGCCTTTTTCAAGTCATGTCAGGCCTAGGGATGATCGGCAGGTAAAATTTTTCGGCAGTTTACGTTTTAGTTGGGATAAGTAGGTATCATCATCAACAATTTAATATCCTGCTCGAAAACAGGGTTTGGGTGAGGAATGTGACAGATAATTCATACCTGTACTCCTTTGGGATAGGTAGGTATATGTGTAAATTTGGTGGCTATTGGATTGATAATAGTTATAAAATTTTACTTTTTCATAGATAGTTGATAGATGGTGAATATGGAGTCTTGCCCGCTCCATACCTACTTGATTCAAACCACTGTGATAGGTATTCAGTTGGCTACAGTGAGTGGAGATGAATTTGAATACATAATCGTGTGGTCTGAGGCGAATATTTCTCTATATTTTCCTTAAGTGTACCGATCACCACAAAACTTAAACCAGGAGTACATTAAATTTTGATATTTTAATACTTATACTATACACTAATTATGCTTCCCACCTTGGTTAGGACTTGGAAAGAATATTATAATATCAAGCTAGTCCACTTGAGTGTTTAAAAAACAATTTAAATAAAAGAGGAAAAATTACCTAGAATAATTTAATATTTTTATGATTTTTCTACAATAATTCCACTTATTTATTAAACATGATTAATTCAAACTTTATGGTGTATTTTCCTATAATAAACACAATAATTGAATAACTTGTTATAATAAATTTTTTTTAAAAAAATAAAAATAATGTCAAAAAAAGGCAAAAAAATGTAAAAGAAAATTCTAATTGTTTTTATATTATTCATTATTTTTATGTAAATTTTCAAATATTTTCTCTATCTCTACATCTATAATAGCAGGTCATCTGATTGCCAGGGCCGGTTCTGGACCCATTCGAGGTAGGCAACCGTTTAGGGCCCCCAAGAGAAGAGGGCCTCATATATATTATCTAGTAAATTATTATCAATATACTAAGGTAGAGCAGCTGGGTAGGTACTTTACTCAAAACTCTTGAATCCTAGGTTCAAAACCTATATGAAACATTTTTTGGAAAGCATTAATTTTCCTCTCTCTTCAATATTAATTGCATCTTTTTCCTTGATTCTCACACTAATTAATTCCTTTTTTAAATCTCTTTTTTGAAAATAGAATTCTATGAGAATCATCATTGATACCCTTCTACAACCTTAATCTACTCATTGAATCATGGCCTAATTTTTTCAATATCAACTACTAATTCAAATTTATTGCATAATTACATATTAATGTTGTATTTTTATTTTAGTTGTGTTGTTTTATGTATATTGTTTTGAATTTTATATCTATTGTTCTCACATTATTAAAAATTGGTCATTTATTAATTTTTAATACTATATATGTATATTATTGTTATTTACTAATTTAATTTATTTTTAGATATGTAGTACTACTATTAAAATTGATAGTTTGTAAAAATTTAGCTATATAACACTAAAAATGATATTTGTTAATTTTTTTAATAATTAGAAAAGGGCCACAATTATTGAAAAAGATAAAAAAAGAATAGGGCCTCTTCATTTTCTGCTCCGCCCCTGCTGATTGCTCAAGTTTACTCTAATAAAATACCCCTCAAGTTAGTATTATTCATCGTTAATCAATATTTATGATTTATGGTTAGTGTAGGAAAATCGATTGAATTATTGTAGGTAATAGAAAAATAAAAAAAAAAACTCGTTCTTTTACCTTCTCGACAGTACTATAAAATTCCTTCCTTCCTTCGACATCATTATCAATTTCTGCAACTCCAAACATTTTAATTATTTGTTTTCATCTATCAAATACTCCCAATTTCTATCTCTGATTTTGGGGGGAGTGACCTTGTTTTGGAAATTAGGGTTTATGAGTTTGAAGTCGCTAAAGGCCGTAGTTTTACAAGGAGTATGCTATATTGGTTCAGGTACTTATTTTACTTCTTATACATCCTTATTTTCTGATAGTTCCTCTGTAAACTATGAATTATTTGATGCTCTCATGCCTTGCTTGTGAGAAGTGGGAATTTATATGTAATGTCGATTTTTGGACTTGCCAATTGCAGATTATAATGTTAGGTAAATTAATTTAGTTCAATCTTTTCAATTGTGATGAAATGCATGCTGAATTTGTTAAAATCGTGAATCTTTAATCAAAGCTAGCCGATAGGGTTTCTAAATGTATAACTACAATTGGATTATAGGAAATTGGAACCCATTTATAGGGGAGAAAACCTGTTTATAATGAATTGTGTAACATCTAACACAGAAAGGTGGCAGTCAAGTTGGTTTGGTAGTTAAATTGGTTTGGTGCACGTGTAGGGTGGAGTGTTGTTCGACTCACCTTACCTTATATTATTGTTCTAGATTCGCTCTTGGCCATTTGAATTGTTCAGGAATCGTGTTTAAAGAGGAATCAGAGTAATACAATATTGAATCTCATTGACCTTACAACAGTAAAATGTACAGTGGTGCTTAATTTAGACCCACGTATTCAAGGAATCTAGGTTCAACGTTCAATAAGTTTTGATGAGGGTTAATAGATTTTAGTGGGACATATTCGATCGAAGTATTTTAGGTTCAAAGTTCAATAAGTTTTGGCAAGGGTTCATAGATTCTAGTGCTGCTTGAGTTAAATCGAATTTAGGTTCAACGTTCAATAAGCTTTCATAAGGTAATAGATACTAGTATATACTGATGATAGATGTGTTTTAGTTGGTTTTAGCAGTTGACAGCACCCACCTAGGTTGAAACCTTCATAATATCATTTTTTAAGTTTTTTATTTCAATAACCCATCCCATCCCACATGTATCTACTCTTTTCTTTTTCTTGAAACATTGAAACAGTGGATGAGCGTCTGCCTGCTGTCTTGGACTCGTGAGTCGTGCTCCACTGCCTCTTCCAGCCTACAGTCGGCAAGTAACCGGCCCTCCTCCTCCTCCATTCCGGCAACCGGCAACTCGCTATGGCGCCACCCTAGTGCTGCATTTCTTTGGTTCTTCCCTGTCGTGAGTCGAACCATTTCTCATTTTTCTTCCTTTTATTTCTTTGATTCTTTCCTTAATAAGTTTGAATTTCAATTGTTAATTTGATATATATTTTTCATTTTTTCATTTTTGGTTAATGTTGATTGTCAAACATTGTTTTTCGTTCATTCATGAATCATGTTTATTTTAGGGTTGATCAATTTAGCCATTTAGGGTTAATCAATTTAGGGTTCTTGGTTTAATTGGTGTTAATTTTCTAATGATGGGTTTCATTTTATATTTCTTGGAATTTATTAGAGTTTTAGACTTTTAATTTATTAATAATTTAATTCTACAATTGATAATTCATAATTGAATATGAGTACACCTATGGCTTGAAATATTAAGGAAGATGTCCAGGTTAATTTTTGGTAAGAAAGGGGTACAAATGGCTGTCTCATTCAATGCATCCGAACTTAATTTTGACATTAGAGGTTGTTATGAATGGTGTGACTTGAGTGCATATTTGATGTGTGCAATCATGTGTGACTCTTGGGATGGAATCCTAACTGTGTTAATGTGGGTGTTTAAGTTGGTTTCTTAATGTATGAGATTGAATGTGGTGTTTAAGTGTGTTTTAATTCTTGAAGTTATGAGGAGATTAAAATGTGACTTAAACATGAATGATTAATGACATGTTGAATGGAGTTAATGAGAGGTTTGGAAAACCAAAGAAAAGCTACTGCATATAGTGCTCAAACAAGGCACATCGAGAAGCATCAATGCCTTGAACGAGCAGTTAAATCAGAATGGTAAAAAGCTGCAGGGGGGCTGCTGCTCAAACGAGCGGTCCTTGTGCTCGAACGAGCAGCAACAGGTGCTGGTCAGAATGCTCGGTTTGTGATCTGCTCGAACAAGCTGTATGTGGGCTCGGACGAGCTGCTGTCAGGATGTTCCTTGGATTCTTTTTGGTCAATTCCCATGCCTTGGAGCTGTTACTAGTTATTCATTTTCAGCATTAGAATGTATTAGTCAGCAATTATCATTGAATGTACTTAGCTTTATAAATAGAGAAGCTCATTAGCAAACCAAACACATCAAATCACAACCCCAAGCCTAAACAGATAGCCTTTGTTATCTCTTTACTCAATTATAATACTTCATTTCTAAGAGTATTTTACTCCATTGAAATAATACAATCAAGCAACTACACACCACAAGGACACAACAATCATTGGGTGAACCTACTTAAATCATTGTATGTCATTTTGCGATTTTATTTTCGTCAACCGTTTGTTAGTTCATTGAAATCGTTATCGTTCATCAAATTTCTTTGATTGTATCGATCTTGGCAATTATTTCAGAGGTTGATTGAAGCTCTACTTCTATTTGATGCTTCATTGATGTGCTTACTTTTTGAGGCTATTTTTATGTCTAACTTGTCGTGAGATTTGTTCCAAATTCATTGATAAGCAGTTTTAGTAGATTAGAGTTTTAATCTCAAAATTGTACTGTTATGAAGGCCTAGGGTGATCTAGCATTCTTCTCAATCTAATGAATAACTGAGGTCAATTTTACATGATATGCCAGCTCCCATGTCTATCTTAGATTATTAATCTCTAAAATTCAGAAATGCAAGTTCACAGAGCGTTCATGTCGCCTAAGTGGTGCCATGCACATAATGTGATTCCAACTTAATTACTGGTCAATGGTCATCTTCCCCCACCCCATCTTTAGTTGGAGTGGACCGCAGAGAAGAATAATGCTGGTATGTCTGATGTGGTTGCACCTTTTGCCATCTGCAACATGCCTCCTCCCTTGTTTCCTGTAGCAATGAAGCCACACCTGCCCATCAAAATAAAAGCTATTATCTCTGAGGGCCTTTAGCGCCTCGATGCGCCTCGCGCTTTTTAAAACTAAGATTTCTACTAATACTCCCAAAAAGCTATTATCTCTCTCCAACCATTAGTATTTAGAACTTGAAAACAATATCTCAAATCATTTTTGAAATAAATGCAAATTTTGAAACGGTTGTACCATAATTTAGTTTATTTTATGTTCTTGTAAGGGTTTAAAGATCAGCCAATTTTTGCGTCAAGTCTTGGGGACCATCTTTTTTTGTCTTTTGATTACAATACTGATATTAGTTCTATTAAATTTCCAGTAGTTAATGAACAAAATATGCTTGTTTTTGGATCCTTGCCTTCCTCTGATGGGTAGTTTTTCTCTTAGAATATCGTTACTAACATGTTCTGATATTGAACAGTATTGTATCGTATGATATATGATATGATGATTTTCATTCAATCAAAAATATATTAAAATTTAGATTAGTTATATAGAAATTCTATAATAAATTATACTCCATAATATACCTAATTTAGTTCTAATTTTTAAAATAACAAAATTCTAAATTAAGTAAATATTTTCATATTATCAATTATCATTCACTAAAATAATCATTATTTGTCATGCCTCCTTAGGACATGAAATTTTTCAACACTTTTATAGTATTGTATGATATGATATTGTAATAGTGACACATGGCACAAAGTGCTTTTGAATTAGTATATTGCATGACGATTGTTTCATCTTAGGACAGCCTAAAAAAAAATTAAAAAATTTAGATCTATTTCACATTTTCACAGTACTCCTTGACTCCTTCCCCTCTCTCTTCCCAGAAGGCCAGAACACAGACACGGACCACAGCTTCCTCTCTCTCTCCTCCATTATAGCGTACTCGAAATTCTCCATTGAGGGGCTTCTGAGCTTTCCCTCCTCCACTGAAGCAGTCTCAAAGGTTTGATGCTTCTTTTTCTTTAATCATTGACCTAATTTAATTAATTAATTGTCACTATATACTCAATTTAGGGTTCTTCGAAGTTGGATAATTGCACTATTGGTTATAGATACTCGAAGAATTTAACATAATTTATGGAGTCTAATTTGATAATTGAGTCAATTTTGATTGCTAATGTGTTGCAGGGTTCGGTTTGTGGTCTTGTGGAGCGTACTCGAAATTCTCCATTGAAGCGGCTTCTGACTTTCTGAGCTTTCTCTCCTCCATTGAAGGATTTGAAGCAGTCTCTAAGGTTAGATTTTGACAATCTAGTGTTATTGTGTTAATCGTGTATTTAATTGTCAGACTGTCAGTATATACTCAATTTAGGGTGGTTTTGTTGTTGGTGCAGCCGTGCAGAAAGAGGGGGGGATGGCTGTCGGGGCTGGGCTGGGCTGGGGGATGGGGCCTGGGGAGTAGCTGTCGGGCTGGGTCAGGTGGGGAATTGTTTAATTAATTTGCATGTTCAGTGAGGAACTTGAAAGTGCAACATGTTTATTTAACTTTAAATTGCTATTATTTTCGACTTTTTGAATTTGGATTTCTTTTCAAATGGATGTTCATTAATTCTGTTTTTGATTGTATGATATTTCTGTGACAGTTGGATTAATAGAAATGTTATGCTTTTACATTGTTATCATGGTGCAAAGTAGTTAAGTAGTTTTCTTGTTGTTTATCATTGTGGGAAATTTGGATAACTTAAACATAGATTGATTTATCTAATTCAACCTTTAACTTTAATTTCAAAATGCAAAGAAAAACAACTCGAGATATTTCAAGTTTTTTTACTGAAAAAGTGCCTACTCTTAATCCCTCCTCCACAAAATGGCACTCCTCCTTCACAAAATGATCTACCTTCTCAAGAAAGCGAACCAAATCCTCCGTCACTACTTTTTTATGTATTTTTTTTTCATCATACAAGCTTTGACTATTTTTTGTTATTTTATGCGGTCGATGGACGATGATGGGACAACCTATTAATCAAACCCTGGATCCGCCACTAATTGCTACACTTCTCGCTCTCTGTCTAACTAGCCTCTCATTCTCTAAATGTCAAATTACAAAATTAGAATTCAGTTATTAAAATTAATTTGATGTCAATAGCCGTTTAATTATCTTTGTAGCTTGTTCATCTGGTTAATTAATTTACCGATTTGATTTGTTGTAGTTTATTTTCATAATTGCAATTTGATATGTTGTTTGCTAATTTATATGCTTGCTGACTGATGTATTCCGGAAGGACCTTGATGGTCTTATTTGATGTTGTCTGTTCTATATTAGTTGTTTCCCCTGAAGCTTTTATCTGTACTTTGTTGGTAGTTTCTTTTGGGGTTATTTTGGTACTAGGGCAGCCATGTACTTTCTGTGTATTTCAGAAACAGTGCACATATCTTGATATATATACACCCGGGTGTTTAATCGAATTTTCTACGGGTAAATCCTAGTTATTTATTGGAGGAAAACAATCTCTATCCATGGTATTAGAAGTTCCCAGTTTGTTTGATTAGCCGTTTTTGTGTGTAGGGATATGGGGATAGAGAGAGAGCAAAGTAGCACATCCGAAGCCGAAAGAGAGGAAAAAAGGATTGTGATGCTGGCACTAAGCAATGAAGGCTTGCCTTTGGAAAGACTACAAGGTGGTACTCCATTATATCACACTCGTGCAAAATTTCACTCGGTGGATCTGAAGCACAATATATTAACTCGTTCTTGCTTTCCTTCAATTATCATGGTGAAGTGCTTCTCATCTGCCATGGTGTCAGCTTTGAATAAATTTATCTACTTAGTGGGAGTGGGAGGAGTGCGGTCACCCGACGTCCAATCATCTGATAAGTCTTCCTCTTCCAGCCACACATTCTACTTCGGCGGTTCATGTCTTGACATGTCTGATGAGGCTCCAGTGTGGTGTCCAGCTCCTGTCTTCGTTGAGGATAACACTTCTCCCAACTATGTTAGCTTTCTTGGCAATATTTACAACTTTGGATCTGTTTACCTTGCGCCCCAGGTTCTTGACTATGGTGCCCTTGGCCACTGTAAGTCAATTCGCTCTCTCCCTATCCCTCAAAGCCTTGCCGGTTGTAGTGTGTCTGTTCCTGTACTTCCCGACCCTTCCAACAAACGCATTCTTATGCGTCTCTATGGTGGTCCCCTTTCGTCGCCTTCCCTCTATGCTTTCACTCCCGATCCTGATGCTGATGCTATTGGGATATGGGAATGTCTCACCTCTGACTTCGAACTTTGGGCTCATGCTGCTGCTGTTGTTAATGTAGTCATATATTTTCATTGCCATAGAGTTCCATCGCTTCTTTGTGCTTTTCATATAACCAAGAAAATATGGTTGAAAGTCTGGTGGGATTCGTGCTTTAAGGACAATGTTGATATGAATGTCGAAACTTTTAATTTCGATGCAATGCTTCATTTGGGCCACAATATTTTGTGCTTTGCTGGTTGGACACCCATATATTCCCAGCCTACTGTTTTTACCCTTGAAGTCATCTTTTACAAGTTCCAAGTGCTGGTGACCGGCGAAACTGTAACTGTCAAGGTCTGTGATTCCTACTCATATGAACTTCCGCGAAGTACCAATGTGCTTCATTTCCTCCCCGTTTAGCAGGTACTCTTCTCCATCTTACCATCTCTTATTCTTGCTATTATTTTGTCACTTACTATCAAGGTATTTTACCTCTTTTTATGTGGATTTGATTTACAATGCTAAATTTGTTCATCAACTTAGTTGAAAGAGGCATTGATGGATAAATTTTCTTTCCCAAAAATTTGCACTAGTGATTAGTTTCCAAGTCTTATTTCTTTTTGTTATTTGATATCTCTACGAAGAAGTAGAGTTTGCATATTTAATTATGAAGTTCTTGATGGTGTTCAACTGTTTTCTAATGTGCTATTGTGTTCAAATCTCACATTCATCGTGCCTCGTAGTCTAGAACCTGTGGTTATTTGATGCTCTTTGATGATTGGAGTGATTGTATTTCGACGGTGGGTTAAAGGAAAAACATAATGCAGAATTTATTAGAAAAGTGTGAAAGATGTGAACCTGAAAAGAACACATGATGGAACGAAGTTTGAGTCTTTTTATAAAAAATTTCAAGATCACCTAAGATACGGCAAGCCTTAAACCAAATACAATAATCATTAGAATCTTCTCATAGATGTGCCAAGAAGCAATGGGAAATTTGTTGGAATGAATTGAAGTATAAACTTGGGTGTCAGGTGTAGGCCACTGGATGCTCCTGCATGATCTGCAAAACTCATGCATTGACCACTTCAAAAAAGGGCTCTTGCTTGTGGAGTGAAATTCAGCTAAATGAAAAACTGATATGGGATCTTAGTTTTAATAGCGCGCGCCTAGGCGTGACACTGGGCGCAAGGTGCACTAAGGCGCCAAGAAAAACGCCTCTAGCCACATACCCATTTCATAGGCGGAAAGGCACAAGCTTTTTGGGCTTTTATTGGTTTATTTTTCATTTTTTATCCTTTTGAGCCTAACCCACTAGAGGCGCACACCCCTCTTGCGCCTAGGTGCGCCTCTTGCCTTTTCAAACTAAGCATGTGATTAAGCTGAATTCTTTTAATTTCATATTTTCTCCACAGAGGAAGAGGTAGTTAATCTCTCAGCAAAGGTAGTTAATGGTTTCTGTAAGGTAAGTGAAAAAAAAGAAATAGAAAAATAGGATTTAGCCCTCTTGAGTGTTAATGCATTGATGATTAGTTAAATTGCACTTTAGGGCCTTGTCACTTCTGTTAACTAGAGGTTTGAGATATTCCCACTTTAATACTATGAGTCCATGATCCATGAGGTACAATGGTTGAAATCCCATCTAATTTGATAATTTTATAGGTGCAAGTGTTTAACAAAGTGTGAGAATCAACTGCAAACGTAATATTGGATTTTCATATAAATTTGCAAGAATTGCATTATCATGACGGTCTAAAACGCCTGGTATCGGGTTGAAGTTTGCGCTATATCCTTGTGTTGACCAAAGCAAATCACCAAAGTTCATGAATACCAAATTGAAAATAAACCAAACACCAGGCACTAAATGGGAAATGCCAAAATGTTCATTTTCATGAATTAATTTGTTGAATACAATGCTCTAGCTTTCCTCCTATAAAGATGTTCTAGAATATGTAAAACACATTTTTCCCCCTTCCTCTATAAGTTTTTAGCTTGTGATTACTTCCTATGCAGGTTAAAACCTTATAATATGGTTAGTGCTTATATTATGTTGATTCCTGGGATGTTAAATGTTAGATGAGCATTTGATAAGCAGTGTGTCATGGACTCATGGTACTCATGCTTTCCAGTTACCGAATCTAGGAAGATGATAAAGTAGGTTTGCATCTACATTGACACCATATTTCTCAAATGCTTTTGTCTTTTTCTTATTTCTTAGGAGGTTGTTTGGTTACAACCTATTTCCCTTAGAAATACAATTTCCTAGGAATTAGATTGTGTTTAGTTGGCAAAAACATTGGAATTGAGAATTCCAAGGAAATGGTAATTTCTACAAAGGGGGGGGGGGGGGGGGGGGGGAGGGGGTGATTGGGTGACCATAAGGGTTGCCAACCCTCTCCATACTGAGTTTTCATTGGCGAATAAAGTATTAATTAAAACATTAATTTTATATAACGCTTTTCCAATTTATTACACCTATAATACTACTCCCTTCGATTCAGCACTAAAGTCCCATTTCTATATTAGGTCAGTTCGCTACTAATGTCCCATTTCCTAATTTAGTAATGATTTTTTCCCATTTTACCCTTACTAAAGTAAGTAAATAACCCTTTACCCCTTACTTAGCTTCTAAAATTCTGACCATTTAAATACTTAAACCTACTTAATTAAATCTAATTACATCTACAAATTACCCACCCATTAAATTACCCTTACCTTTTTTATGCTTCTGGAAACCCTAAATTAAATAGCCACGAAACCTGCCCACCCAAAGTTATTCATCCCCTTCAAATTAAATACTCAACCAAAGTTCTTCATCCCCTTCAAATTAAATGCCCACCCAAAGTTCTTCATCCCATATCCACATATGTGTTTGTGAAAATTGTCAATCTTCATCTTGTTCTTCCTTGCATGTAGGTCTGTGAATTTTTTGTTCTTAATTTCCAGATCTGGGTTTGTAAAATTTTTGTTCTTCATCTTGTTCTTCCTTACATCTAGATCTGTGAAATTTTCGTTCTTCGTCCCATACCCACACTTATCTTGTTCTTCCTCACATTTTGGTATAAAAGTATGGGGGATAAAAAAGTGGATCCAATTGAGTTTTCTGGAAAGGCTTGATATGATGATTATTCTGATGATAGTGTGGAAACCGATCCACATTGGGGAAAAGAATTAGACTCCGAGGGTGAAATTGTGTTGTCTACTCCCGAATTTGTTGATGAGGATACCGAGTATGACTATATTTGGTCAACCACTGATGAAGATGAGTGGGTTGATGAAGATAACCCAACATGTGGCCCGTTTTATTCTATGTTAAATTTGGTCCATTTGGCTTGTGACTACAAATTTATTTCTTGTTCTATTGGCTGATGATGCTAATTTTTTGGGGGTCTGTGAAATTTTGTTGAGGGTTTCTTGTTTATGTTGATTGTTGTGGGTCTGTGAAATTTTTTTGATATCTATTGTAGCTCAATGTTTTTTTTAATGAGCTTAGTGTTCTTAGCTACCAAAATCATTAAAGGTGGCTATATTGCCACCAAATGTACTTTGATGAGGCTTCAAAATGCCACATTTTTTGAGGCTATGAATTACCACCAAAGTATCTATTGGAGGCTATAGTTACCATTAATGTCTCAATGATGTTAATGCTTTTCTTAAATTGAGAGAACATTCATTTTTTTTTTCAAAGCCACCATTACTTGAATTCAATAAAGCATTACAATGTTTAATTTTAAACAACCCTAAACTATTACAAAATGTTTACACCTAAACATTGTTTAGCAACCCAAAAAAAGGCCTTCCTTTTTGCTCCCAAAAATTCAGAACTGCTCGACACCAAAATGTTGTTATACTGTTTGTTTGTTCTCTTTTTGCTCCCAAAATATTGCTACTTATGTGCTAGAATTTATGTGGGTTGTTGTGTTGCTTCACCTATTCTGGTTGGTAGAACATCATGTTCTTCTAGGCCCATATTACTGATCATTAATTGTAGTGTTAATTATCCACCTTTGATGGCATATATTCCAAACAACTGATGACTAGCTGTTTATCAATAGTTAAGTATTGGGGAAGTCTCCCCTCTCTAGCCAATTTTGACTTGTTCATATGTGGTATAATCAATCCCTCCCATCCTTTTTAGAACTTGAATTTTGCAAGCTTGTAATGTTATGAAATTGTACATTAACATTTGAAATGCACATTTAACTGCCAACACTAACTGAGTTAAATTATAAGCGGCCTTTTTGTGTTGCAAGGCTTGTATTGCCCTAAAAAATCTCAAGTCCAATACATTCATATCCGGGGAATTCGGGGGCTATTGAACTAAATGGAAATCGAACCCATCTATTGTGGCAGCTTCTCTGAACAATCTATTGTTGTCCAAGATATGCAGTTTAGCATTATCTTGTTGAATATAAATTGTTTTTGATGCACCAACTGGCCATTTTTCTCTTATTGCTGGTAGAACTTGATCTATTAACATTGTTCTTGTCTGATCCTTTGTGATTGATTGAATAGGCTTGGTTTCTAACTCTCCCCTTCTTCTATTCTTGGAGTTCCTTTGGGCTGAAACTTGGTGTGTAAATGGAAAAATACCTATTTTTTCATCAAAAACAACATTACCATTATTTGCATAAATGGGGTTAGCCACCGCACACATAAACATAATCTTTGGTATATATCGTTTTGATTGTATTTCTCGATTGGGTTCGATTTCCCCCGGGGCTAGGTAGTAGGTCTATTCAGTTTTGGTTAAGCAGAATAGTTTTTCATCTATGTGTACAATGTTGGACATGTCTTTGAACTTAATTGTTGCTGATTCTACATTGAAGCTAGTAGATGATAGGCAAAAGGATAACCTGGTTAAATTGTTGTTGTCGTTCAATGCGGGTTTAATTGCATTTGTGTGCTCGCGAATTAAATTTCTCTTTTTTCACCTCCACACTGTCGATCGGCTCACACTCATGGCTTTTGCAACTAAAGCTCGAGTTGTCTTCAATATTTTCTCTAATGACTTGAATTTCTCATCATCGAAAGCGATAATGGTCTTGCATGGCAGCCCCTTCTTTTTGTTATTTATGTTAATAGCAACACCATTTGCTTGTTGTTTTTTAACCTCAGACCACAATCTTGAAATGGTCCTTTTAGTTAGGGGTGTTCAAAAGCGGATACCGGGTCGACCCGGTTCCGAAAATCCGGGTATCCGCTTTTCCGGATACCTGATTTTGCGATCCGGTTCCGAGCCGGTTTAAACCGGGTTCCGGAATCCGGATACCGGGTTTAAACCGGGTCAGAAACCGGGTAACCGATTTTTCTTATTAATCATTTTTATATATAATTCAACTACAAAATTTTTAGAAATACTTTAACTTTGTGGTTTAAAATACAACCCATAGGCTAAAGATCCAAAAGATAGTGAGAGTTTAGAAATTACAACTTAAGGTAAATAATTTAAATACAACCGTAAATCCATAAAAATGCACATCAAACTAATATGAAAGTGAAAGCAAGCGATTAAAATTTATGAGTTGAAACTTCAAGCTCCACTAATCATCTTCAACGCCGTCAAGAGTCTCATCAATTATGACCTCCGAATGCTCCAAAGTCAATGCATTACCTAAACCAAATTTACGAATGATATTAGATTAAAATGGCAAGATTAAATTTGAACACAAAAAAATAAAAAATCAGTAACTATTCTAAAGAAAAAAAAACTAAATTTCAACTCAAAATCATTAACTAAATTTCAAGTCAAAAAAAAAAAAAATCAGTAACTATTCTAATACTCAACAAATAAACGAAAATCAGTAACTATTCTAATTTCTAAATCTAATACTATAGAAAAAATGGCAAAATTAAATTTAAAGACAAACAAATAAAAAAAACTAACCAAATCAGTAACGAAAGTCGAAAGTAACAAACCAGAACAAATTTTGAAGACACAAAAATAAAAAAGAAACTTTAATCCAGGCAGGCAGGCACCAACAAACTAGAACAAATTACAAAGACATACCTCTGAACTTGAAGACAAAGTGAAATTATAAATCTTCAATTTAAATTGAAGACAAAGTAAAAGTCGAAAGTAACTATTCTAAATTTCTAATACTCAACAAACCAAAAACGAAAAACGAAAATTACAAAGACATACCGAAAATCCAGGTGGTGGTGGGTAAGAATCCATGTAAATCTTCAATTTAAAATTATAAAGAATCTCTAAAAATAAATTTAACAAACAAAAATCAGAACTTGAATTAAAAAACAACTAAAATATTAAAAATTAGAACAAACATACCTCTGAACTTGTAAGGATTAGGAAGATGATGGCTGATGAGTGTAGAGAATGGAGTGTTGTGAGGAAGAAGAAGAGAGTTGTGAGCAGGAGAAGAAACGGCTGTATGTGAATGTGAAGGGATGAGAGAGGGAGCATTAGGGTTAACTTTGGGTTTAAATACCTAGGTTAAAAAATGAATTTAAGACTCAATAAAAGCAAACATTGAAAGTTGAAATAGCACAGCCGGATTTAAAAAAAAAAAAATTTTTAAATAAAAATTCGGATACCGGGTACCCGGATTTTAAAAAATGCGTATCCGGTTCCGATCCGAATATCCGGATTACAAACCGGGTACCCGGTCCGGAACATCCAGTTTTCAAAATTCGGGTCAAAAATCTGGTTTTTAAAACCGGATACCGGATAAACCGGGTCGGGTTTTTGAATTCGGATATTTTTGAACACCCCTACTTTTAGTGACATGGTATTCACTGGCTAATTGATTAATTTTACCATGAATCGGTTTGTTTTTTTTGTTAATTGCAGCTAGCAATTGATGCATTATTTGGTTCCTCGCAATGTTGTCTAATTTGGGGACTGCCATTTTCCATTAATTGCAACTAGTATCGAATGTTGTTGGTTTTTTGGTTAGAGTAATTGTGGGTTTGGTGTATAGTAAATGTTCTGAATTTTTTGGTTAGAAGTTATTGCTTGACACTAATGGATTTATAGGGTAGTGATGTGTTTGGGTTGACTTGAAATTTTCAAAATTTGGTGCCTTTGAAATTTTTAAAATTTGATGGCTTTTGAAATTTTCATAATTTGGTGGCTTTGAAAATTTTGAAATGTTAAATTTGGTGGCTGTGAAACTAATTTTATAATCTTTCTGTGTAATTTTATCTGAAGCCAAAAGATAGACTCAAAATTCGTCGTTACATGGCCCAAAATGATTGTTCGTATTCGGTTGCTGTTAAAGAGTTCAAGAAGATTAAGAAGAAAGATTGAAGAATTATGGGGCTGTTAAAGAATTTAATGGCTGTTAAAGAATTATGCTAATGTAATTTTATTAAGATTAGTTTAGATTAATTGTACTTTTATTTAGATTAAAAAGGAAAAATATTTTCCTGTAATTTGTACCATTTTTTTCTGAATTATTTTGGTGGGAAACTTTTGTGGAAAAAGTTGAAAAGTTAATTTGAAGATGTGTTCAAATTTTGGAGGGAGTAATTAGAAAAGTCCCTCCTTTATTTACTTTTGGTTTACTTTATCTAATTACATGTATTCCTTACATTTGTAGTGGTCCCTAATACCTTTCTTAATATCCGTGCAAAACCAATATGGGAACTTAGTGGTGAATTGGAGGAAGTATTTTATTATATTATACTTCGTATCTAATAGGGTAGGCAACCCAAGTCTTCATTCAGGAATCAAGAGCTTGCAACACTCATCATAATTCTCTCTAGTTTTCTCTAAAGTTTTTATAAAGTGTTATAATATCTTTGTCGTCTAACTCTTACATTTGTAATAGGTCTTAGAGTTTAAAAAGAGTTAGAACATTGGATTAACTACGCCTAAATAGAATACTTTTCAAAGTATTCAATTTGATTTGTAATCTCTATTGTGAGATTGAGTTTTGATTTTATTAAGGGACTTGTAAGACATTTCTTCAAGGGGAAGAACGTGGTGAGAAGATATAAAAAAATGTAAACAGAGGTGTTCTAGAGAGAGAGGCTCTCCTAGGGTTTGGTTTTCCTCCCTTGGTGGGCCTCTTGGTGGGTCAGTGGCGGTTCTGGCGGGTCTCTCTGGTCATCGTTTTTTTATGTTTTCATTTCAGTTTCATGTTGTTTTCTTTTTGTGGTTGGGCTATTCGAATTTAAGGGTTTTGGGGTTTAGTTTCTTCGTGTTTTTATGTTCGAAAATAAGAGTTCCATGGAGTCTTTTTTCCTTTTAGTTTCTTCGTGTTTTTTATGTTCGAAAATAAGAGTTCCATGGAGTCTTTTTTGCTGGTATTTTCTTCATCTTCTCTGATCTGGTTTTTGGGGCTTTGTATTGGGTGGTCCTTTGGTGTCTCAGTTAATGGGTTTCTTTCTTTGCCGATGGAGGTTTTTGCTGTCGTTTTCGAAAGGTGGTGTTGTTTTGAAGTCAGGTGTAGTTTCATATTCTCTCTCCTCCCTTCGGTTTGGGGGGATGTGTGAAGTTCCTATTTGCCGATGGAGGCTTTTGTGTCGTTTTTCGTAGGGTGGTGCTGGTTTGAAGCCAGATCTGGGAGTTGTCTTCAGAGGTGGACGAGCGGGTTTAGGAGTAACTTTCTGTGATGGCATTTTTCGGAAGTCCTTGGTGGTTCTATGGCGGCATTGGTGGATCTGTGTTGGTTTCTTGATTCTTTGGGTTCTGGAGTTCTATTATGGCGTTTCGTCTTCTGGTGGGTTGTTCATGGTGTTTGGAGATGGTGTTGTTAGGGGAGCCTCTAGGTGTGGGGCTGGGTTTAGTTTTGGGTCAACCATGTTCGATGGTTCTTGATGATTTTTGATGGCGGTCGACGGCGGCTTGAGGTTCAAAGGTTGCTGATTCGGGTTTTTGCTCGAAAGCTATGCGTTGGTGTTTTTTTATGGTGTTTTTATGGGGTTTTTAACTGGTTTTTGCTCGGAAGTTTTTTCTCTGGTGTTTTTATGGGGTTTTGCTCGGAATCTTGGGTGGCGCTCTTGGTCGTTTGGAGTTTCTGGAATCTTGGGTGTTTGGGTACTGTACATACGGAAGTTCAATGTTTTGGAAGGTTCGAAACGTGGCGAAGCTTCGATGGGAGTGCAGGGGTAGATTTTGACGGGGAAATGGCTTTTGATTTGGTGTCCCTGGATCTTTTGTTAGCCTGAAATGGATATTTTGGTTGATGAATTTTGCGACTTGGCGGTAAATCGGAGGTGATGGGAGTTGTTTTAATCCTAGGTGTCATGTTGATGAAGGTGGTGGCCGTATATGTTTTTCCAGAAGGGCGCCTGTTAGTATTCTTGGGGAAGATGGCGGGACTAATTCTTTCAAGGTGTTTTGAAATGGAGTTTCGTTTTTCGTTCCAGCATGTGGCGTTTCTTTCTTGAGCTTTGTGCGTCTCGAGGAGTGGTCAGTGGGGTCATTGTTTTCTTTTGACTGTTCGAATGATACTGGGTTTGGTGTTATGTGCTTCTAATTTTGTCTGCTGGTCTTTCATGGTGGGGCATTTGATTGGGGTTTCGCGATTTTGTTTATGTGGGCCGGTTGTTTTGAGAATTGGTCTATGGAGTTAATCATCTCTGTATTGGAGTTTATGGGGTATTGATCTGCGAAATGGTGCTGGATTATCATGGGTATTTCCTTTTGGTGTGAAGGTTCGATCTCAATGGTGGAGGATTTTGCTGTTGTTCGATCTTGTTTTGTTTTTAGTTTAAAATTACATAGTGTGTAAGGTGATCGAACAAATTTTCTGGTGTTGTAAACGTTATGCATAGCCCACCCCTATGCTGTTTAGGGTGGCCTGTTTCTTAGTCTCCCCTTTCCAATGGCTTTTTTCCCTACGGGGGTTTTTTTATGCCGGCGGATTGTGGATTCCGAGTTACTAGTGTGGTGTTTCTTTTCATCCTTTATATCATTATTTCCAAAGTTTCAATATATTATAGCGATATAATATATAGATATATACTATATATTTTTTTTGAATGAATGACAATATATATATATATATATATATATATATATATATAGATATATATCTATATATATATATATATATCATAATATATATATATATCTATAATAATATATATATATATATATAATATACTATATATCTATATATATATATATATATATATATATATATATATATATATATATATATTATTATTATATATATATATATATATATATATCTATATATATATACTAATATATATATATATATATATATACTTCCTCCGTCCCATAATACTTGCTACATTTCACTTTTTTACGCAATCCAATGCACAATTTGATCAGTTAATATCTTAACCTACACTAATCAAAAATTATAAAAATTTAATATTATGAAGTATGCGATTAGACGATTCAACACGATCCCACTTGACTATATTTTTACTTACACATTAGTCGCAATACGTAAAATAAACTTGAACGATGAATAGTGCACAAAATCGAAATGTAGCGAGTATTTTGGAACGGAGGAAGTATATGTTTTGGGCCTAAGGCCCCAATATTACTTGGGTCTTATATATGGTCAAACCCAAGTCAAACATAGTCAATAAAATAGTCAAGCCCAATTCCAGATTACGTATCGTTCTGTTTCGTGATTTATCGGCCCAGAAAGCAGATACGGTCTGTTTTAACATCAGTACGAAGGAAACGACTATAAATACTGACAAAATGTCCTAATGAAGTATGTTTTTCTCCCACATTCTCTCTAAGCAATTCCATTGTCACATTTCATATTCAAACTTGTCCTAACTTAAGCATCGGAGGGGCTTTCCCGGGCACCGCCCCGGGTCAGTAACCTTTATTCCTTTTGTAGGTTCATTTGATGATCTTCAACCACCTTCAACCATCTTCAATCACATTCAACCTCAAATAATTGGATTGGGCTATCCTATACTTCGACACGTGGACGTTTCTACTTGGAGTTACAACATAAATTACCCTTCCCCAACTTAATATAAATTATAACAAAGTTTCACCCGAAACAGTTTGGCGCCGTCTGTGGGGAAGAGTAACACCTCGCTCTGAACTCGAACTGAAAGCCATGCCTCCAAAAAGAAACACCAAGGCTCGTACCCATCAGTCGGGTCCTCATCCGTCTGAAGCAAATAATTCTGGCCATGTTCTAATCCTCCCATTGCCAATCCGAATTCTAACCCAGATCCCCTCACTCATCAAGACCTTCAAGAATTCGCAACCCTTCTCACTGCTCAACTACAAGAACACATCACTCAAGCCCTAAGAGTCATCCCAATTAGATCTTCACCCAATGTCGAAAATGAACATACCAAGCCTTCTCCTAAGAAAATACCCACACCCATACACAAACCTACCCCCTTGAATTACTATGTTGAGGATGTGGCAAAAAGTCAGGAGACACCATTCACTCAAAACCGTGATGTTCATTACACATATCTGCATAACGCCAGAAAAGAACATTCTCATCAGCCCATTAGGGGTAGTCATCCCAACCCTAGCCGGGAAAGGGAAAGAAAAGACCCTGACCCTAACCGGGAAAGGGAAGAATGTCGCCAAGATCCTAACCGAACAAAGGCACGCTCTGTCATTGATGCTAGAGAGACCATTACTAGTCGAAAGCTCCGTACAGGAGGGATAGATGCCCGTGCCCTTATCAACTCTAAGAGAAAAGAAAGAGAGCACACTTACCAACAACCCCCATCTCGACGAGAGGAAGTATCCAATCAAAGCCCACTAAAGCATGATCAAGATAAGTTTGAAGAAGGAGGACCAGAATACGCTCCATTTGTCTTTAAGACCCCCTGTCTGCTCGAATTTTAGCTACTCCTAACTGGAGTAAGGGCAAGATCCCCAACATGGTGTCCTTTGACGGAACCCAAGATCCCCAAGAACACATAGAATCTTATCGAGCTCACATGGCAGTCAATACTACATGTGAGGCTCTTCTGTGTAAGTTCTTTCCAACTACCCTAACCGGGTTGCTCTGTCTTGGTATACTTCACTACCGTGCGGGAGTGTTGATAGTTTCTCTCAACTCGAGAAGATATTCTTAGATCATTTTTTTGTCTCTAAGAGACAAAAGAAGTCGAGTATTCACCTTATGTCTATCATCCAACGAGAAGGGGAGTTAGTCTCTAGTTATATCAAAAGGTTTTATGATGAAGTCCTTACCATTACGGACATAAGTGATTCGGCTACTGTGCCGGCACTCATTAATGGATTGAGAACTCATAAGTTAAAATGGCAGCTCATTGAGAATGGAGTTACATCCTATGTCGAAGCAATGGAAATCGCTCAATGGTTTGTTCAAGCCTCAGATATTTGCACTCCTATAGACTCTCAAGCCAAGAAGAAGAAGGATAAACTACAATCCCAATCTCAGCCACACGCAAACCCTCACCAAAAAGAATACACTGGATACTCTCGAATGGGGTCAGGTAGGCAAGTACCTCCTAGGTTTGATCACAATTACTCGGTGGAATGGTCAAAAGAACTGAAGGATGGGGGCTATGATCCTCGATTCAATAGGAACCGAAAAGACATATTCTATGCAATTAGATCTGAACTTCCAAAACCTCCTCAAGTGAGTACTTCAATGAATAGAAGAAATATGGACTTGTGGTGTGAATATCATAAGGAACATGGTCATACCCTTGCTCATTGTCGAGAACTTAAGAAAGTTTTAGATCGACTTGCAAACGAAGGAAAATTGGAACGCTTCATGAATCAGAATCAACAATACCAACCTTACCAGTCTAGGCAAGAGTCATACGATAATCAAGGGCGAGATCAGAACTCTGATAGGAAAAAAGAGGAGCAAACAAGTGTCACCGAAGGTTTCATCAATGTCATATCTGGCGAATACTCCAGATTTTAGGCAGGTGATAGGTTTGTCGAGGATAGTGCGCATTTTTTGATAATGTCTAGCGTAGCTACCAGAAAATCTTTGCATGCCATGCAAGTAACAAGTACTTCAAAGTCTAGTAGTAAGAATGGTTATCAGAATCTCGATCCTGATTACCGATTCTACGATCTTACGATCCAAAATTAGGCGACCGATCCGGCTCGTAGGTAGGATCTTAAATTGGTAGATGATTAACCCTAAATTTGCCCATGCCATGCACCTCATTTTGGCTTGTTTGCATTCGTTTTCGTTCATATATATGTGTTTTTGTCGGATTTACGCCCTCTTCGAGGGTAGCATGCGTTTGCTCGTGTTTTTGTAAGTTTCTCGTGTATTTTCGAGTCAAAGCATGATAGATATGTTGGTTCCCGAGCCCCGGAGGCCTCAAGGGAGGAGCGAGATCGAGCCGAGCACTTAAGGATAAAATCCAAGCCAAGACAAGGAAGAGAAGAGACTTTTTGAAAGGGAACGACCACCCGTTCTCCCTGGAACGACCACTCGTTCCCCAGCCTTGATGCAGCATGTCCAAGAACATAGATCAGAAAGTTGAACGACCTTGGTCGTTCCCCCTGGAACGACCACTCGTTCCCTAAGCATAGTGAAGAGCTGAGATCAGAAAGTTGAACGACCTTGGTCGTTCCCTCTGGAACGACCACTCGTTCCCCTACCTTGAAGAGCATATCCAAAGACTGAGATCAGAAAGTTGAACGACCTTGGTCGTTCTCCCTGGAACGACCACTCGTTCCCTATCATTCAGCAGCTTGGGAGGTCAGAAAGTTGAACGACCTTGGTCGTTCCCTCTTCGAAGATGGGCTTTTGGCTTGTTTAATCATTTGACGGCCCTATTTACATCATTTGGAAGGATTATTCCCTGCTTTTCTGAGGACCTAGGTCATTCATTTATGAGCATTACTATACAAGGGGAGAATTTTGTATTATGAGAACACCTTTTATTTTACATTTCCTACTTTTACCTTGTATTAATTTTTAGGCAAGAATCATATATATGTTTTTAGTTCTTCTTTTCTAAACCCTATGTTTTGCTTTCCACAACCAACATTGAGAATCACAAAAATATATCAATCAAAGTTCATTTCTCTTTATAGTTGTTTCATCTATTGGGTTATTGCTAGTTGGAGCTTATCTTCTTCATCAACCTCCATTGTTGAAGGTTCAAGCTTCAATATTTTTCTGGGTTTTTGTTTTTGTTCTTCAATTGCTCTCATCTTTTGTAGGTACCTTCTAATACTTATTCTTAGTTATCTTTGGTAGTTTATTTTGGTTTTTATGCTTGTTTGTGGTTTTCACCATTGTTGCTCATTAGCTTTAATATTTGGATTCTTGTGTTTGTTGGTTGTTCAATATCTTGTCATATTATCTATTATGATGTTTTCAAGCAATAGAATGAGTAGTGAGTAGTTTTCTAGGGTTGGGGTTAACTCAATCCTTGTGATGGCTTGATGGTGATGAAACCCTAGTTGATTTTGGGTTGGTTAATGCTTAGGTGAGGGGTTATTCTACCCATTGGATAAGGATTGTCATGATTGCCTCCAATATACCAACGAGAGTTGGATTTTGGGTAGTCTAATCCTTGCTCAATGGATAGAACCGAGTGCAAGGAATCAATGAGGATTGAACCTTGCTCCAATCCCCTCTTCTAAGGGCTCTATCCTTCACCTACGAGAGTGGGGAAGGATAGGCAAGTAGCGAACAATTTGTAGCCCGAGGTCTTCATTTTTACTTACGAGAGTGAGGACGGTGAAGAGGTCGGAGGCAATCCCAAGCCCGATCCAGGATCGGATTGCTCTTCGTAGTGTGTTCTGCTACTCCTTAAAAACCCTTAAGAAGCTAGTGTATCATCACCTAAGATCCATCATGAGTGAGTTAACCCTACCCCCTTTTATCATTGATTGTTAGTAGCTATTTCCTTTGCATATCTTTTTATTATTGTATTCAACAAACCCCCTTTTTATCCGACTAATACGCAAGCATAAATACGCATAATCTTGTTTCCCCGTGAACACGACCCGGTAGTGCGACGATCCGTGCACTTGTGGTAATCCCATCAAGAAGTAAAATTTTTGGTGAACAAGTTTTTGGCGCCGTTGCCGGGGAATCAAGGCAATAGTGTTGTTTATTCTTGCAAATTAGTCTTTCTTGTTAGTCATTCGTTTCCTTGCTTGAGCTAATGCCCCTCCCCCAGGTCTTACGCTTGCATCTCTTGTTTATGTATGCTCACTAGGTCAAAAGGTGTCGAAACATCTTACCTCTAGACCCAGAAATTGATGCGACCGCAAGAAGGTTAAGTTCAAGGCAAAGGAAAAGGTTAAGGAGAAGGTTGAGTGATAGTGGAGCAATGTCCAACAATAGGTCGATTCGAAAAATGTCTATGCCGGATAACACCTCCATTGGGTCTAGCATAACAAGGCCCATAGCAACAGCGACCAACTATGAGATAAAGCCGTCGTTTTTCCAATTCATAGCCCAATCTCAATTTGGAGGCTTGGAGTGTGAGAATCCGAATGATCATCTTGATGAATTCATGGGCAAATGTGCAACTGTTAAGTACCCAGGCATCTCAGAAGAGCATCTAAGGCTTGTGTGGTTCCCTTATTCACTAAGAAGCGAAGCCAAGGAATGGCTAAAGGCTGAGGGTAGAGACAAGTACACCACATGGGATGATCTGACGAAAGCTTTTCAAGCTAGGTTCTTCTCCCCCGCCAAGACCGCAAGATTAAGGAATGACATCACCCAATTCACACAAGAGCCCGGTGAGTCACTCTATGAGGCATGGGAGTGATACAAAAGCCTACTCCGAAAGTGTCCACATCATGGAATCCCCGAGTGGTTGGTAGTTCAAAACTTCTACAATGGGTTGAAAGATGAGATCAAGATGTCTATTGATGCTGCAGCGGGTGGAGCTTTTATGAGCAAGACTCCGGAAGTGGCCAAACAACTCATTGAGGAGATGGCTTCTAATTACTTGTGGAAAGACAAGAGGGCTCCAATGAAACTTTATACCGGAGGTGAAAGGAGTGGAGTTGAAAAAAGTGAGAGTGATGCTTTGAGGGTCATGCAAACTACAATTCAAAATCTAGCAAAGAGAATGGATCAACTCTCTAATGCAAGCTCATCGGTGAAGGTTTGTGATGTATGTGGGATTCAAGGTCATGCACCGGCGGAGTGTTCTCAACTAATGGGTAGCGCATCTATGGAAAATGTGAATGCTCTCTACAACAACCAACCAAAACCCCACCTAAACCCTTACTCCAACACCTACAATGAAGGCTACAGGAATCACCCTTACCTTTCATATAGGAGCACCAATGTTCTTAATCCCCCACCCCAAAACTCCAACCCATCAAGTTCCCAAAGACCTCCCTTCAATCCTCAACATTACAATCACCAACCACCACCTCAAAAATCCCAACATGAAGCCAATCTAGAAGCCTTGCTAGTAAACCAAAACAAGATTTTGGCCAAGAACACTGCATCCATGCAACAACTTCAAGCCCATAACAAGATCTTGGAAAATCAAGTGGCTCAACTTGCACAACAAATGAGTGCTATGCAAAAACAAGGGGGTAGCCTTCCAAGCACCACCGAGAAGAATCCTAGTGGTCATATCAATGCTATCACCTTGAGGAGTGAAACTTCCTATGCCCCACCTAAGGGCCATCTTGAGACCAAGGATGCTATAGTAGAGGGTGATGTTGATGAGGCTAGAGGTGAAGTAAGAGAGGGTTTGATTGAGGAGCATCATGAGAGTGAGAACCATTTTGGGAGTGAAAAAGAAGGTGAGAGGGAAGAGATTGAGATGGAGAAAGCAAAAGATGATTCAAAAGAGATTGAGTGTGAAGAGAAACAGAGTGAAGAAAATGAGAAGAAAAAGGAGAAGGCTATTCAAAGAACATACACTCCCCAAGTTTCCTTTCCACAAAGGCTTGTGCAAGCTAAGTTGGAGGAGAAGTATGCTAAGTTCTTAGAGGTCTTGAAAAAATTGGAAATACACATACCCTTCATGGATGCCATAAAAGAGATTCCCTCTTACGATAAGTTCTTGAAGAATGTATTGTCAAACAAGAGAAAGCTCCCCGAAGTAGGAATGGAAGTTCTTAGAGGTCAATGTAGCGCCATTCTTGAGCACAAGCTACCAAAGAAAGAATCTGATCCCGGAAGCTTCACGATTCCAGTCTAGCTTGGAGATGTTGAGGTTGAGAGGGCCCTAGCGGATCTTGGGGCAAGTGTTAGTGTCATGCCTTTATCACTTTGCAAGAGGATCAAAGCCGACTTGAGACCCACCATGATGTCACTCCAATTAGCGGATCGATCGGTCCGATTCCCTTGCGGTATTGTGGAAGATCTACCGGTGCAAGTGGGAAAATTTTATGTTCCTTGTGACTTCGTGATCTTAGACATTGAGGAAGACACCAACATCCCTATCATCTTGGGGAGAGATTTCCTAAGGACCGTAAGGGCGATGTTTGATGTGTATGATGGGAAATTGACCCTCAATGTTTTAGGGGAGTCTATTGAGTTCTATCTTCCCACAATGATGAAGCAACCCGCCAAGGAAACATCCTACATGGCACATGTGGCTAGGGTTGAAGCTATTTGGCCTAGCTACAATGATGAATTGAGGTTGGCTATTGAAGGGGTCGATGATGATTTTCAAGAGGAAAGGAAGAAGGAGCTTGAGGGTTACTTGGAAGAAGTTCCTTGCTATACACCAAGTGAGACACCCGTGGTAGAAATACTTGCTTGTGAGGAGGACAAAAGGGAGAGTTCCACGCCTCCCAAGGTAGATCTAAAACCCCTTCCCCCTTCCTTAAAGTATGTTTTTCTTGATGAGGAGGAGCAGTACCCCGTGATTGTCAATAGAAAGCTCGATGGCACTCAATTGGAGCAACTTCTTTGCTTGTTGAAAAGATATAAGAGTGTCATTGGCTATTCTATCGATGATCTCACGGGGATTAGCCCCTCATTTTGCATGCATAAGATTCACATGGAGGACAATCATGCCTCTTCCATCGAACCACAAAGAAGGTTGAACCCCAATATGAAAGAAGTGGTTCGCAAGGAAGTTTTGAAACTACTTGAGGCGGGCATAATCTATCCAATTTCCGATAGCAAATGGGTTAGCCCGGTTCAAGTAGTCCCAAAAAAGGGAGGCATGACTGTCGTTCCTAATGATAAGGGCGAGGAGGTAGCGATGCGAACGGTCACCGGGTGGAGGATGTGTATTGATTACCGAAAGTTAAAAAAAGCCACCCGGAAAGACCACTTCCCGCTACCATTCATTGATCAAATGCTAGAAAGGTTGGCAAAGCATTCGCACTTTTGCTATCTTGATGGTTACTCGGAATTCTTCGAAATCCCTATCCATCCCGAGGACCAGTAAAAGACCACTTTTACATGCCCCTATGGCACCTTTGCCTATAGGAGGATGCCTTTCGGTCTGTGTAATGCTCCTGCCACCTTTCAGAGATGTATGATGGCTATCTTTTCCCAGTTTATAGAGAACATTATGGAAGTCTTCATGGATGACTTCTCTGTCTATGATTCATATTTTGAGAGTTGTCTTGGCAACCTCGAAAAAGTGCTCCATAGATGCAAGGAAGTTAATTTGATCTTAAACTGGGAAAAATGCCACTTCATGGTGAATGAAGATGTAGTTCTAGGGCATGTTATTTCTGAGCGGGGCATCGAGGTAGACAGGGCCAAGGTGGAAGTGATAGAGCGATTGCCACCCCCCAATGATGTCAAAGGGGTGAGGAGTTTTCTTGGGCATGCGGGTTTCTACCGTAGGTTCATACACAAATTCTCCGAAATCGCTAGACCACTTACCAACTTGCTTGCCAAGGATGCCCCCTTTATTTTTGATGATACTTGTCTCAGTGCTTTTAACAGGATAAAGGAAGATCTCATATCAGCCCCCATCATACAACCGCCAGACTGGAGTATACCGTTCGAGATAATGTTTAATGCAAGCAACTGGGCGGTGGGGGCTGTCCTTGGCCAAAAGAAAGACGGCAAGATGCATGCTGTGTATTATGCAAGCAAGACTTTGGACTCGGCCCAATTAAACTATGCGACTACTGAAAAAGAACTCCTTGTAGTAGTATACTCTATTGAGAAGTTTCGGTCATACCTCTTGGGGTCCAAAGTCAAAGTTCACACAGACCATGCGGCATTGAAGCATTTGTTGAACAAGAAGGACGCTAAACCGCGTTTGATCAGGTGGATCTTGCTACTCCAAGAGTTTGATTTGGAGATTAAGGATACATGTGGAGCTGAGAATGTAGTAGCAGATCACCTTTCGAGACTCATGATCGGCGAGGACACGGAGAACGGGCTTCCCATTAATGATTCTCTTCCTGGAGAACATCTATACTCAATTCAGAATTGCTCTCTCCCATGGTATGCCGACATTGCAAATTATTTGGCAAGTGGAATAACCCTCATGGTTACTCTTCTCACCAAAAGAAGAAGTTCCTTTATGAGGTGAAGAGACATTTTTGGGATGACCCGTACTTATACCGACTTTGCTTGGATGGAATCATTCGAAGATGTGTACCGGAAGAGGAGGTTGTACCTATCATTACTCATTGCCACTCTCTACCATGTGGAGGTCATGCCGGTACCTCAAAAACCGCTGCAAAGATCCTTCAGTGTGGCTTCTACTGGCCCTCTTTGTTTAAGGACACTCATTCTTTTGTGAAGTCGTGTGATAGATGCCAAAGGGTTGGCAACATCTCAAGGAGGCATGAAATGCCTTTGAACCCTATTTTAGAAGTGGAGATATTTGACGTTTGGGGCGTGGACATTATGGGACCGTTCCCCTCATCTCATGGGAACCGGTACATCTTACTCGTCGTTGACTATGTGTCGAAATGGGTTGAGGCTGAAGCTTTGAGAACAAACGATGCGAGAAGTGTAGCAAAATTTTTCAAGAAAATCATTTTTGCAAGGTTCGGCATCCCAAGGATCCTTATAAGTGATGGAGGATCTCATTATAGAAAAGAAGTTCGAGAGCATGTTGAGGAATTATGGGGTGAAGCACAAAGTTAGTCTAGCATACCATCCTCAGACTAATGGTCAAGCAGAGGTGAGCAACCGGGAGATCAAACAAATTTTGGAGAAGACGGTTGCTCGATCTCGGAAGGACTGGGCTAACAAACTTGACGATGCCTTATGGGCCTATCGGACAGCCTTCAAAACTCCAATTGGGACAACACCATATAGACTCGTTTTTGGGAAGCCATGCCATCTTCCGGTGGAGATAGAGCATAAAGCCTTTTGGGCCATTGGTACTGCTCTATAACTCTCGTCTTCGGTTGTTCCCTGGAAAGTTGAAATCTCGATGGACTGGGCCCTTCAAAGTTTCTAAGGTTTTCCCCTATGGCGCGGTTGAACTCATAAACTCAAAAGGGGAGACCTTCAAGGTCAATGGTCAGAGATTGAAGAATTATAGGGTCGGGGATCCTATCGCCGTTAGCTCTTTACTTCTTTTGGGCCCCGAGCCCCCCTCCGCATGATCTAAGGTATCAAGTCAAGCTAACGACTATAAATTAGCATTTTATTGCTTTCGTTTTCCTTTTCCTTTAAGTTTTGTTTTCTTTTTGTTATGTATATAGTTCTTGTGTGGTTGGCTCTTGAAAGATTCATGTGCTTGAATTTGTGTATATTTCTTTTTTGGTTTAGTGGTTGTATGGGAAGGTTTGACCCGATCCCTTAGAAGTCTTGCCTTGGTTTTGGGTTGAAACATCAAATCATTGAGGAAAATTGAGCAAAAATTGAGAAAAGAAAAGAGAACGATCGATCGTTCTATGTGGAACGACCGATCGTTCTCGTGTGCAAAAACCTCAAGTAATATATGCTGAAAACAGAGAGTTGAACGACCGATCGTTCTTTGTGGAACGACCGATCGTTCCCATGGTCAGAATGATAATGCTTCGCTGCTGGAAACAGAAACTCGAACGACCAATCGTTCGGGTGGGAACGACCGATCGTTCCCTTTTCGCAGGCCCTTAAAAGTCGAAATTTCTCCCACTTTTTCATTTCATCCCTCCCCAATTCTGAACCAAGACCCTCACTTTCTCTCTCTTAAAAACCCTCCATTCCCATACCTTCAAACCTACACTCCATCACCTTAATCTTACTCAATCTCCATCAAAACTTCACCAAATTCCTTCAAATCACCTCCATTTCACTCTATACCACATTTTCTTCCAGATCTACACATCTTTCTTCACTTATTCAAGTTCAAGAAGCTTCCACAAGGTTTTCAACAATGTCTTCATCTTCAAGCTCTGATTCTTCCTCTTCTCCTCCTCCAAGGAACACCAAGAAACCAAGGTAAGCTTCTAACCCTCCTAATGCTCTTAGAAACATTGTCACTAAAACTCAATTACAAAGAATGCAATTAAATGAACTTCAACTTAGAAAAACTCCCCCTACCCGTTTTATTGATGAACAATGTTTGAGACATTTGGGGATATGGCAAGAGACTCATGATCTCTTTGCCTCTCTTGGGATGAGTTCTCTTTTCACTTTCCATGGGTCATATAGATAGCTCACCCTAGAATTTTTGAGTTAATTATACTTTGTGTCTAGTGATGATGATACGTTTGAAGTGATGCATTTTAGAGTTAGGAATAGGGATTATTCTTTGAGAGAGGACCAATTGGCAAATATTATGGGGATTGAAAATCAAGGCAACCTAGACCTCAACCAACACTTTCATGCTATATCTCTTTTTAGGTTGCTCACAAGTATCCATGTTAGGAATGTTAGGGATATGAAGATGAAGGCCATACATCATCCCTAAATCCGAATTTGGCTCCGTTTTATGGCAGACACATTTTGCCATAAAGCGGAGGCAAATAAGGTTACTACGAAGGATATGTACATCCTAGCAGGTGCCCTTAGGTCTAGGGAGCTCGCCTATCCCATCAACCTTACCAAATCCCTGATTGAGTCTTTCAAGGATATTATCAATAGCTCAGGGGTCCTCCAAGCCATTAACATTGGAGGTATCATCACTCGTATAGCAGTTAGCGTGGCTGGGTTTGTAGAGCCACCGCTAACCGAGCTTGATAGACTTAATTGCCTGATCAATATTCCCCACATGGTAAAGAAAAAATGGATGTTAGATCACACGACTCATGTTGTTTGGCAAACCGAAGGCCTTCGCAATTTTCCCCTCCCCGCCACACACCTTCCACCCCTCATCGACTATGCTCCCAACTATCGTGTCCCTTACGACCGCGTCCCCGAACTTGCCCAACCACATCATCAGCCCCCACCACAATCTCAACCATATTTTCAACCATACATTGTCCAAGACCAACCCCCACCCCAACCCCAACCTTTCAACATCGAAGAAGCCTTCCGCCAAATGTCCCTAAACATGAATCAATGGTTTGATGCCATTGAACAAAGGCAATTGCAGGATTTCGAGGATACTTCTAGAGCCCTCAGACCAATTTATGCTGATTATTATGCACGTGGGAGCATCCCCCCGGGAAGCCTCCACCCTACATGGTTCACTGCACCAACTCCACCCCCTGTGTATAATTACACCGCATCTGGTTTGTACTATGACAATTTCCCAGAGGGTAGTACCTCAAACTACCCCATACATGACTATTTTGGCCAAGGGAACTTTGGAGAGCATGGTGGAGAGGGGGACTCTTCCGATGTTAGAGGCTATAGTAGGTGTTGGGACTATGATGATCCTGACATCTATTTGAGTGATTCTTGAGCTGTTTTTCCTTGTGCTCTTTCTCTGAGCCACAAAGCATTCGGGACGATGCTTGGTCTTGCATGGGGGGAGGGTACACCCTTCGTGTGTATATATTTTTGCTAGTCTTTTATCTTGGTTGTTGGTTTCTCTTGCTAGTCTAGTAGTTAGTTTACCTTTGTTAGCATTTGCATGTTTAGTTTGTAGCTAGTGTGCTTCTTCAAGTGTCTCACCCCCCACCCCGTTCATGCTTATATCTTGATTTTGATGATGATGAGGATGGTGGTGATTTGTATTTGCCGCTTGCGATGAGTAGCTTTACTGTTTACTTTGTTTTGATGTCCCGACCACATACATTCATCTCTTGAGGTTCTATGGGTACCACTCTATGACTTGCGGCTTCATTCCCTTGACTTAGAGCAAGTGGACTCCTAGGTGACAACTTGTGGGACCACCCTTTGCTTGGGATAGTGTCGCTGCCTTGGTGGCCAAACAGACACCCCGACCTAGTGAGGAAAGTGAACCTTGGATGTTCTTACTTGATTGTGCTACATTGATTTGATAGGAATAAGGAAGGGTAGCGCACTAGGCATGATCCTTGGGACTTGGGGATAATGTATGAACTCTTTGGATTGTGATGGACACCTATCCCATTTCACCTTCGTAGCCCCCTCTTATTTTCTCCCTCCTTTCATTCCCTCATACTTTTCCGCTCCTTTTTCCACCCTCCTACCACTTCATCCATACCCCTTTATTGCTTGTGTAAGTTGGCTGGTTGATGGTTTACATTGGTTTGATAAGCTTAGCACACTTGGCATATGTTCTCCTATTGTTATCATTGTCATTACTTTTAAGTCACCAACTGTGTATTCCGACACGGTGACGTATTTGTAATTCTCCTTATATTTTGCTTCTCCATTGAGCACATGTTTGTCGGCTAAAGGCCTTTGAGTCATGGCTACGCATCTTTCAAGTAGCACTCATTCCATAGTAGAATCTTAATCTCAAAAAAAAATACACATAAAGAAAAGAAAAAGAAAGTAAAAAAAGAAGAAGAGAAACACAAAGGAGATGTTTTGATTATGTACATATAGTTCCGACAAGAATAATAAGTTATTGTTTATGTAAATGCCAAGTGTGTGAGGCATGGGTTAGATGGACATTATTTGGGTCGACCAACTTACACTGCAATACTATTGTGAACCCCACATCCTCCTTACATTCATCCCTCAAGGAAGACACCGTTTATCCTCCATAGTGCATACCTACACCTACACCTCACCCCCAGTTTTAACCTCCACTCACCTAACCCTTATAGGATTGTCCATCCTTCCAAGAAGAAGTCTTTTGTCCTTTGAGTCCTAGGGGTACCGAGGTGCGAAACCTAGAATTGTTCCTGCGTTAGAGGCTCTTTCCCTTCATCGAGCCATAGGTCGAAGTGTAGAGCGTTAACCGAAACACAGAGTGTAATCTCCACATCCCATAAAGTGAGGTCTGTTTGGAACCTTTGGATTGGCTTGGGAGTTTCGACTCAAGTTTGGTTTTGTTGGGCTTAGTGTGTGGTTCCCTTAGTAGTTTTGCCGAAAGACGTTCCGAGTCTTCACTTCAAGTCAATGGATCCATAAACCCTAGAGTGTACCCATCGTTTCACCTTACTTTTGGCCTTTGGTCGGGCATCTCATTACTTATCTTTTCTTTGTTTAGCTAATTCTTGCAAGTGGCATTGCATGATCATCACACCGCTTACCATGATTGTTGTCTTTTGGTCCTCCTTTTTCATCTACATTGCTTAATCTGGTCTCTTGTTTGCTTGTACTCCTTGCTTGAGGACAAGCAAGGGCTTGCTTGAGGACAAGCAAGGGCTTGCTTGGGGGGGAGTTGATTAACCCTAAATTTGTCCTTGCCATGCACCTCATTTTGGCTTGCTTGCATTCGTTTTCGTTCATATATATGTGTTTTTGTCGGATTTACACCCTCTTTGAGGGTAGCATGCGTTTGCTCGTGTTTTGTAGGTTTCTCGTGTATTTTCGAGCCAAAGCATGATAGATATGTTGGTTCCCGAGCCCCGGAGGTCTCAAGGGAGGAGCGAGATCGAGCCGAGCACTTAAGGATAAAATCCAAGCCAAGACAAGGAAGAGAAGAGGCTTTCTGAAAGGGAACGACCACCCGTTCTCCCTGGAACGACCACTCGTTCCCCAGCCTTGATGCAGCATGTCCAAGAACATAGATCAGAAAGTTGAACGACCTTGGTCGTTCCCCCTGGAACGACCACTCGTTCCCTAAGCATAGTGAAGAGCTGAGATCAGAAAGTTGAACGACCTTGGTCGTTCCCTCTGGAACGACCACTCGTTCCCCTACCTTGAAGAGCATATCCAAAGACTGAGATCAGAAAGTTGAACGACCTTGGTCGTTCTCCCTGGAACGACCACTCGTTCCCTATCATTCAGCAGCTTGGGAGGTCAGAGTTGAACGACCTTGGTCGTTCCCCCTAGAACGACCGGTCGTTCCCTCTTCGAAGATGGGCTTTTGGCTTGTTTAATCATTTGACGGCCCTATTTACATCATTTGGAAGGATTATTCCCTGCTTTTCTGAGGACCTAGGTCATTCATTTATGAGCATTATTATATAAGGGGAGAATTTTGTATTATGAGAACACCTTTTATTTTACATTTCCTACTTTTACCTTATATTAATTTTTAGGCAAGAATCATATATATGTTTTTAGTTCTTCTTTTCTAAACCCTAAGTTTTGCTTTCCACAACCAACATTGAAAATCACAAAAATATATCAATCAAAGTTCATTTCTCTTTATAGTTGTTTCATCTATTGGGTTATTGCTAGTTGGAGCTTATCTTCTTCATCAACCTCTATTGTTGAAGGTTCAAGCTTCAATATTTTTCTGGGTTTTTGTTTTTGTTCTTCAATTGCTCTCATCTTTTGTAGGTACCTTCTAATACTTATTCTTAGTTATCTTTGGTAGTTTATTTTGGTTTTTATGCTTGTTTGTGGTTTTCACCATTGTTGCTCATTAGCTTTAATATTTGGATTCTTGTGTTTGTTGGTTGTTCAATATCTTGTCATATTATCTATTATGATGTTTTCAAGCAATAGAATGAGTAGTGAGTAGTTTTCTAGGGTTGGGGTTAACTCAATCCTTGTGATGGCTTGATGGTGATGAAACCCTAGTTGATTTTGGGTTGGTTAATGCTTAGGTGAGGGGTTATTCTACCCATTGGATAAGGATTGTCATGATTGCCTCCAATATACCAACGAGAGTTGGATTTTGGGTAGTCTAATCCTTGCTCAATGGATAGAACCGAGTGCAAGGGATCAATGAGGATTGAACCTTGCTCCAATCCCCTCTTCTAAGGGCTCTATCCTTCACCTACGAGAGTGGGGAAGGATAGGCAAGTAGCGAACAATTTGTAGCCCGAGGTCTTCATCTTTACTCACGAGAGTGAGGACGGTGAAGAGGTCAGAGGCAATCCCAAGCCCGATCCAGGATCGGATTGCTCTTCTTAGTGTGTTCTGCTACTCCTTAAAAACCCTTAAGAAGCTAGTGTATCATCACCTAAGATCCATCATGAGTGAGTTAACCCTACCCCCTTTTATCATTGATTGTTAGTAGCTATTTCCTTTGCATATCTTTTTATTATTGTATTCAACAAACCCCCTTTTTATCCGACTAATACGCAAGCATAAATACGCATAATCTTGTTTCCCCGTGAACACGACCCGGTAGTGCGACGATCCGTGCACTTGCGGTAATCCCATCAAGAAGTACAATTTTTGGTGAACAGTAGAATCGTACGATCCTACTTAACTCCAGGATTTAAGTGGTAGGATCATAACACGATTCTACGATCTTACGATCCGATCTTATTAGGGTAGTTTCAATCGTATAAAAATTTCATATAATCCAGATTTTACTTTTGTATATATATGAATATATCTAAACAATTATATCAATTTGTCTAAAATTCACGTTTTTCTCGATTCGAATTTTAATAATGATTATTAAAGGTATTTTTTACAAAACTTAATAGTTGAAGTCAAATAAGTGTTAATTTAAAGCTTAAAACATAAAAAAGAACAAATACAATTGAAAATTAGTTATCTAAAGCATATAAATGCATGTTTGTAGGATCACACGATCCTACGATCCGATTCTACCGATTTCGATCCTACCCCCTCAACGATCCTACGTAGAATCCCGATCCTAACAACCTTGGTAGTAAAATATAATCGACCCTCGCAAGAGGCAATTATACCTTGTTAAGAAATTAAACATGTAATGAAATAGTTAGAATATCAAGATGAAACTCAATGTGACAAATGATTGAGAAGATTGTGAATGAATGAAAGAATGAAAGTTAAGAAAAGTTTTGTACAATGTCCAATCTCAAAAAACACACTTTTCGCCATTTCAGGACTCTTTGTCAGCCCTTGGCACGAAGATCCTTATAGTCATGGTCTATAACTAATTTGGGTGGCAAGCTAGCCCCAAGTTAGCCAAATTCGTTTCAGAACTCTTTGTCAGCCTTTGGCACAAAGATCCTTGTAGTCATTCTGCAGTACTAACTTGGGTGGCATGTTAGCCCCAAATTAGCTTATTAATTTCAGGACTCTTTGTCAGCCCTTGGCACGAAGATCCTAATAGTCATTTTTCGCACCTAATTTTGGGTGGAAAGTTAGCCCTAAATTAGCCTATTCATTCCGGGACTCTTTGTCGGCCTTGGGCACGAAGATCCTTATTAGTCATTATTCGGGAATTTGGGTGGCAAGCTAGCCCCAAATTACCTATCCGTTTCAGGACTCTTTGTCAGCCCTTGGCACGAAGATCCTAATAGTCAATATCCGTATCTAATTTGGGTGGCAAGTTAGCCCCAAATTAGCCTATTCATAGCAGGACTCTTTGTCGGCCCTTGGCATGAAGATCCTTATTAGTCATTGTTCGGGAATTTGGGTGGCAAGCTAGCCCCAAATTTCTAATTTTTTCAAGACTCTTTGTCAGCCTTGGCACAAAGATCTTTAGTCGATTGTTTCAAGACTCTTTATCAAACAAAGGCCCTTTATCTTTCATCTTCATAGCTCAATTTCCCAATCAAGCCAGGACTCTTTGTCAATCAAAGATCCTTGATAACCCTTTGACTTGACATTCATCAATCCTAACCGGATCAGCCATCTCACATCCTAACCAAATCAATCAACTTGGCTCAAATGACAGTCATGTTATTCAAAATTCTTCACTCAAAGGTTACTTCTGGTAAACAATCAACAATCCTAGCCGAATTACTCAAGCCTGGTTCAAATGTGCCTTATCTTATTCAAATATTACTTGTCTCCCTATCTTGGTTATCAATGTCTTATCTTTGGGATGCACTTAACTCAATAAGTATTTCCATCAAGGCTTATTATCATCGCCATGCTCATGGTATACTCTCATTAATCCAAACACCTTGAGGCTCCATTAATCAAGATTGTCCCTTATTGGAATATTTTAAACCTCATATAAGGTAGAAGGCCTTATACTATGTCAAAATTAAATACTTTAGGGCTTGTTAGCCCAAGGCGATCCTCTAAGAGCAAGCCGAGACACTTTAGAGCTCTCATAATCCATGGTCATACCATATTGAAAAATATTATCTTCCATCCATCGAAGGTCTTGATACTTCTTGTGAAGACTTGGATAACCTTGGGGCTCATCAACCCAATATAAGCAAATGGAATACTCCAACGCTCCTAATTAGTATATCTCAACTCATTTGAATGATGATCCAGACCTTGGGGCTCACCAAACGCAAGCCCAAGTCAACCCCACGATAGCTCTTTTCTGAAGAATTCAAACTCTTCTACATTCACTAATATCAATCATCATCATCATTTGGGGCTAATATTCTACCCTACAAAACGAAGAGCATGAAGTATTGTCTAATGTTGAAGATCATTCGGACATTCCATGCCTTTGTAGGTTTATCGTCAAGTAAAAAATGATCAATCTCTCCGGGCTGATTTGAAGATCATCACATGGTGCTCATTACAGCCGACTGATAGCAATGATTTTCCCCTCCGCTCTGAATATGTTGTCAAGAGAAGGGTGGAAAGGAAAAGTGTGTGCTTACAAACCAAAGTTAGCAAAATTCCTCACAAATATTATGTCTTTTGATAAGTCTTAAAAGTTCAAGCTTCTTATCCCTCCTTTTGGTCCTAGTGTGTATCTCTCCTTATAGTTTTCTCTACACTCATATGTGTTATGACAAAAAATACGAGAGGGGCATACGTTTTCCTACTATTCAACAACCATCAACCAAATATAGTCAAAAATAATATCTAAAGCTCAATTCAAACCCCAAATACACACTTCAAAAAGCTCATTTTTAAAAATTCCTCAAAATTATGCTACCATCCTACCAGTGCAACTAGCATCACCACCTCATTAAAAACCATCAAATAAAGGGTGAGAAGTTACAGTCACGAGGATAACTACTAGCATTTTTAATGGAAAGATGGTGAAAGACAAAGTTGAAATGAAGCACACAAGCAACATTATCACTTCTTAACCATTATGGCATATGCCATGATTACTAGTACTTTCCCCTTACTTTACATTTGAATTCTCAACGACACAGTGACCCCCTCTACATCGTTCTAGGATTTGAAGGGCGCACGGTCTAACGCATTAATGTCCCAGTTAAAATATCAAACTCGGATCAACGCCTTCAAACCAAAGTAGAATAATACAATGAAGCCCACAATCCCAGTTGCAAGAATGTGCTGAAATAGAGTGGCGCTAGCATCAACTCTTGCTACCAGGTTCACAAAACAATATCCCAATGGAGGAGCATTTGAGAATTTATTAAAGAGGATAAAACCGTTATGCTCGGACTCGAGGTGAAAGCCCTTGAGAAGTTTGATGAGGGTATGCTCGGACTCTAATATAGTAGAGTATTTGAAAGTCTTCAAGAAAGTGAGGAATCGTAGAGTATCATCACTATCATCCTGATGTATACATGGACTCAATTGAAGAGACCCATAGCAGGCAAACGTTTTACACTTCTTTAATTTTTATCCACGTTATTTACGAGCTGTTAGGTTCGAACAATCATAACTTCTAATCCCGATGTCTGTTTGGGGCGTATAATATGTCATTGAAAAGCCCTTGAAGTCTACTTTCAAACTCCACCAGCTTTGCATCATTCCAACTAATATATCAATAGTTATGGCAGAAACAGTGAATGTGTATCAAAGAGACCGCACAGTTTTCCTTATCTACAATATTTGGCTACAAAAATATTCAAACAATCCAACCACCCTCTTCCCAAAACCCAATATCAACAAAAATCAGCAAACATTATAAACATTAGGTGAATCCTCTCAAAGTTATCTCATCTTACTCGATCGATCGACATCAATATTTCAGGGGTATTAGGCTTATGTCAAAATAATTATAATAGGAGGCATACATCTTCTAAGTGGAAATCAAGGGAAGGTGGGGTGCCTGGGAATTAGAAATTAAGGGTAGTGGATATACCAATTTCAAAATACTCCAAGCCCCCTATGTCTAATTGTATCTGAAAAACACGGTTGAAAAAAGGAAGGACATGCCACCCTCAAACTGACTGTATCAAGCATTGCAAAGGCTGGCATTCAAAACAGTCCACCTGGCACCTAATGACTCGAATCTCGAGCTTCCTTCGTGCCATGAAAATTTTTGCAAATCCCCTAGAAAATCAGGTGATCAGAATAACAATAAAATGGATCTCTTCAAGGGAGGAGACATGATCTATGGGTGAAACAGTCAAAATCGCTTTGAGGCATACACAAATATTAGATATGGGAGTTGCTCCAATTCTTTCATGGCAACATCGTCATCAAGAAATGAAATTTACATTTCCAACCAAAATTAGTATACTCGGACTGAAAGTGGGAGTTGTGCTTCAAAAAAATTGAATAAAGAGAAATCCACGAGCTATTTCGATGACGGGAATTGCTCACCTTCGGGTCTCGATGTTTGGAAATGGCGTATCACGAGAATGACTTAAATTAGCAGAGTGAAGAACAACAGTGGGGTTTAGTCTACATATGCTCGGACTACGGGATGAAGTCAAGCAAAATAGGTCCCATTTGAAAAAAAATCATGTATGCTCGGACTCCTTTAAGAGTAACCCCCAAAAATGAAGGATGAAGCTACAAAAGGTTTGAATCAAGCTTTCAAGAATGGTTATACTAAACAAGAGAAGGGAAGGGATGACAGTAGAAGGCTAAGGGGCGCGATGAAGAAGCAAGGGAAAAGTAAATCCTTAAACTATAAAAAATGGCCAAAGCTTTGACTCTATTCACAATTGGCAAATGAATAGTGTATTTGCCACTTAGGCACCACCTCACACGACCCATTTCATCCATCTTCGCCAACACATTGCCACGTCAGACATATTACTGGCCACATCAGCACATCTAATTGCCTTACTCATGCTAGATCAGCACCACTTGCTATACCAAAATCAGACACAAAATCCAAATGTTGATATTTCATTTATTATTGCAACTGTTTTCCTTCTGCCATAGTACACAACGACCTGCTCAATAAAATTCATGGAGAATTGTGACATTGTTCACTTTCAATCTAATGAACAATAGTTTTTACTTTTGCTCATATTTCGCCGCGTGTCACTTGAAAGGGCTGAGATTGTTTCACACATCTCCTATTTTCTGCTCATCCCACGCCTTTTCTTTCTTCATTTCTTCTTTCCTGTGTCTTTACTTTTCTCTATCCATCATCTTTCTCTGCCATTTCTTTCTTCACATTTGATTCCCTCACATTCCCCATGTCCATTTCTATCTTTAAGCTGATCAAATAAGCTGATTCGTCGATGAAGAACTGAGAATTCGATGGTGATAACTGAGAATTAGTCGATGAAGAACTGAGAAATTTGATATTGGTCCTGATATTTAAGGGTTTGGTTTTCTTTTGAACTTGTTTGTTCTGATATTAGGTTGCAGTAATTGTCCATTTTGTCATCTTTTCTTGATTTTTCGATTTTAGGATTTTTGCAATTTCTTTGATGATATTGGTGTACTTCCATATTTGATTTTGGTGCCATTTTTACTTTAAAGGCTTGTTTTTTTAAGGGTTTTCTTTTGAACTTGTTTATTCTGCGATTAGGTTGCAGTAACTCTCCACTTTGTCATATTTTCTTGCTTTTTCATCGATGAAGAATTGAGAAATAGATGGAGATAATAGAGAATTCGTCACTGAGAATTTGATTTTGGTCTTGAATATTTAACGGCCCGTTTGATTAGTGGTACTAAACGGTGGTAATGGGAATGATTTATAGTGTAAAATTTCATCAAAACTTTCATGTCATTCCCATGGTAATGAAACTTTGATCACAAAAAAGTTTTTTTGTTCACAAATTTCCATTACCTCCTAATACCACTTCTCTCATTAGTAATGCATTGGAATGAATTTTATGAACAAAATGAGATGATTGAAGGTTGTCAAGCATGACCATCAAGATAGCCAAAACATTTTTTAACCAAAATTACACTAGTTTTTCTACCAAACGGGCCGTAAGAGTTTTTTTTTCTTCTGAACTTGTTTGTTCTGCTATGAATTGGGTTTTTTTTTCATTTTTCTCCTTTTTCATCTGTTTGATTCACAATTGCTGCTGCTTCTACTTGTTTCACAACTTCTGCCATTATTTTCTGAAAAAATTACAGAGAAATTAAATCACTTTTTATTTCAGAAATTCATCAAAATTAAATATTAATGAAAGGATAATCAGTTAAACAAAAAGACAATATAACTCACAAAAAAACTGAAAAGGGTTGTTTTTTTCTTGTTTGAATACAAGAAAACAGGGGAATTCATAATAAAGATGTAAGCTTTTTTCTTCTTTTTTGAGGGAAAATGGATCATAAATGGGGGAAAATGAAAGAAATCAAGGCTTTAGACTTAAAACTCAACTACCCAACAATTATTCTGTTTGTGATTAAATACCCTTTTAATTGTTCACGAAAGAGAAGAGAAAATGACATAAACCCAGAAAAAAAAATTAAAACTTGAAGGTTATGGATATGAATGCACAATTTAGAATAACAGTATATTTAGGATTGAAGTAAAGAAAGAGAGTGAGAAAAAGACAAGACGAAGTGGACAAATTATCTGATTTTATGAAAAGGAAAAACCCATTTTTTACAGGGGAATTTAATGGAATTTTACCTGTAGAAAACGATATTTCTTCGATTGAGATAAAATCCGATTTTACGAGAAAAAAACCCAATTCAAACAAGTAAAAAAAAGGAGAAAAATGAAAAAATAAATGATCTCATCTAATGTGTGGTGTGTAGTTGGCCCGCTGCTGTTCATCTGCAGATCCGCTAGCCTACAGGTTATTGTTGCCTGTACAGGTGCGTTGATTAGTTTATCACTTTGCCACTTGCTCTACAACTACTAATGAACCCTAACTACTCTCTTCTAATGTAAATTATTGTTTAAATTGCAATGTTGTTGAAGTGCCCATGTGTCACTCACATGTGAGTTGTCCCACATCGGAAAAAGAGAAGAGTATGAATCACTTTATAAACTCAAGGAGTAACTCTTACTATTACTAGCTAATTGGTTTTAGTAGTGAACCTTCTTTGGGTTTATGAGTGGACTACTTCTTCTCCTCCTTGTTTGGGTTGCCCGCCCATTTTCTATGTTCTATCAAATGTTTAGTTAAGTTTTTGAATGTTAATGTTAATGTGGCTTATAATTATTGAATCTTGCTCTAATGTGTTGTAGGTAAGAGTTGCAATTGTCAATTAAATATGGATGAGTTAGGGTTTTATATTGTAGAAATAATAATGGTGATAGATGTTATATTTTAGTGATGTTTTATTTTATGGACAGCCTTATACAAGCTTTCGTTTAGTGTTATTGTTGTTTAATTGGTGATAGTAATAGTTGCTAATAATGGTTATAATTGTTAGTTGGTAGGAGTGATAGTCAATCATCTTTATTATTGATAATGGTGATTTACATTGTTAAAAAATCATTTGTGTTAGTGACCTGACATTGTTAATGGTGATGAACATTGCTAAAAGTATCAAGTAATTTTGTTTTGTCCTTGTATGTTGTCGTCTTGGACTTAAACTAATATGGCGAAGTGTATTGCAAATCATTTCTATTAAAGGTGTTATCTCATTATTTAACATATATATTCCTATTACACTGTATACTTAAGTAGTATTAGTTCATATTATTATTATTATTATTATTATTATTATTATTATTATTATTATTATTATTAATCTTATTATTATTATTATTATTATTATTATTATTATTATTATTGTGGTATAATGAGTTTTCAAGAGTTTGTATGAGTCCTTGCCTTTTGTATAGAGTCCTTAATTGTATTAGAGATACCAAAATTGCCTCATGGTAGGAATATTAGAGTTCACTATAGAGTAGTGATGAGGGTGGGGACATATTTTTAAAGAGTCTTATTTTTTTAAATTAGAGTGTAGCCTACAGTTGATTGTTGGTTGTTTGATTGGTGATAAAATCTTTTTACATACCATTTTGTAAAGGAGTTCTTAGTATACATTATCTAATTGGTCAAAAATTTTCAATACATCTTTCGTAGAAACCACGGGATCGTACATCGTATAGCAAAATTACAGTGGCTTGGACATTCATGTTTGTTTTAAGTTACTGAGAGCAACTTGCATTCATCAATTGTTGACCGGCAAGTGAGCTTCAATAGCTCTTGTTTTGATTTTGCGGTTTATAAGCTATTGTTTACCAAATTGAAAGACGTACATGCGATTTTAATTGGACCAACAACTTCGTATTATACATTAAAATCATAGTAGGAATCGTTTGTTATGAATAACTTCAATTCTACTTAAAAGTAATATGATACAATATGATTAAGGTTAATTATTCGGCTTTAAAAAAAAATTTTAACTTTAAAAGTGTTTCTTGGGGGACCGTGTGCGTAGCACGCGGCCCCACAACTAGTATAACAAAAAGGAAAGGGATGGCGTGTATCAGTGTGAAAGATAGGGAGGCAAGCTTTTGAGAAAAGCCAAAATAAGAGGGAAAGGGGGTCACGTGATATAAGAAGGAATAGGGGGGCATGTAAGTTTGAAAACCCAAGAGCATGATATGTATGCTCGGACCTTTCTGAGTACTCCAACTTATTTATTTTTATTTCTTCTTTTTTTGAAAGCCTTATCTTTAAATGGTTTTTTTTTTTTTTTTGAGATAATCTTTAAATGGTTCATCTTTATGTTAGTCTTTTTTTCCTTCCTATTTTCCAAGCACTCCTAAAATTTCATACCCAAATTATTAATTTTATTTCTTTGGGGCTTATATTATTAGCCTAGATAAGTTCCCAAAATTAATTGAGTATTTTGTTGGGGCTCATTAGCGTGAGAACATGCTCATGTTCTATTTCATTCGGAATGACCGAGATATTAAAAAGTCATTACAAGTCGTAGTCAGGTTGGTGTGCCTCGTTAGAAATTTTCCAATGCCCCTTATTGACAAGATTCCGCACACAGTCCGCTAATTATCGTTCGACATTAACGCCCTATGTGCGTGGGGCTAATGTTTTGGGCCTAAGGCCCCAATATTACTTGGGTCTTATATATGGTCAAACCCAAGTCAAACATAGTCAATAAAATAGTCAAGCCCAATTCCGGATTACGTATCGATCTGTTTCGTGATTTATCGGCCCAAAAAGCAGATACGGTCTGTTTTAACATCAGTACGAAGCAAACGACTATAAATAGTGAAATGTCCTAATGAAGTAAGTTTTTCTCCCACATTCTCTCTAAGCAATTCCATTGTCACATTTCATATTCAAATTTTTCCTGACTTAAGCATCGGAGGGGCTTTCCCGGGCGCAGCCCTCGGGTCAGTAACCTTTGTTCCTTTTGTAGGTTTATTTGAAGATCTTCAACCACCTTCAACCATCTTCAATCACATTCAACCTCAAATAATTGGATTGGGCTACCCTATACTTCGACACGTGGACGTTTCTACTTGGAGTTACAACATAAATTACCCTTCCCCACTTAATATAAATTGTATCTAAGTTTCACCCGAAACAATATATAAATATATATATATATATATATATATATATATATATATATATATATATATATATATATATATATATATATATATATATATATATATATATATATATATATATATATATATATATATATATATATATATATATATATATATATATATATATATATATATATATATATATTTGGAAAATGGGAACTGTATATATATGATAAACCAAAACACTGACAGTTGGGAGCCCTACCACCGCCGGCATAAAAAACCCCGCGAGGGGAAAAAGCCATTGGAGACAGGGATCAAGGGTCAGGCCACCCAGAACAGCGCATAGGGGTGGTCTATGCTAACAAATCTAAAACAGAAAGACGATTAACACCTAATACACCTTCGTCCCTTGCCCCTATACACCCAAAAACCACCATATCGCCTCAAAAAACAAAATTCAACATCAGCCCTTTCCCCTATACACCCGCAAACCCACCATACTACAAACCATACAAACACCATATGTAAACCTTTACTACAATATCCTAGTAATGAACTAAGATAAATAAGCGGGTCAACTGTAGGATTTGAAAACGCCATGGCTGATAAGAAGTCTCTACCTAACATCTCCTTTGCCCAAATGCCCACTCGAATCTTCACAGTGTAGAAGAGGTGATCCACATCTGGCGCTCCATTGTTAAATTTAATTATGTTCCTTTCGTACCATAGCGACCAAATGACACAACCCAGAATGAGGCTCCACAGCTTCCCTCTGTATCTAGAAGGGGCCATATGCTTCCACGCCAGAACAAAGGACACACACTGGTTAGGGAGAACCCCTGATAAGTTCCACCATTGAAGGACTTTCATCCAAATGGACCATGAAAACTGACAGGTGAATAAAACATGAGCATTTGATTCTCTCTCCACCGCACAGAATGGGCATAAGGCGTGGCTCGCCTCAATCAAACCTCTCTGTACAAGCAAGTCCCCAGTCTTCAACCTCTCAAGGCATGCTAGCCAAATGGTAAGATGCACTCTAGGTGGAACTTTGATGCTCCAGATGTATGAGGATACCGATCTGTGGATAATAGGAAGAGAGTCCTCGTTCAATTTATCCACCACTGCTTTAATGGGGAACTTTTGAAGGTCTTCCCCATGCCATGTAATGCCATCCCTACAATTATGCTTAGGCTTCACCTGCATTAGAATCAGATTCAAACGTTCAAGATCATCTTCTTCCCACCCATATAATCTTCGCCTCCAACTCAAGTTCCATATCCACTCATTATCCTCCCAAAAGCCCATCTGAAGGATTGTTGCCTCCCTCTGGTTCGAAATGGAGAAGAGCCTAGGGAAAGCTGTCTTTAGTGGGCCCACCGAAGCCCACTTATCACCCCAAAAGCTTGTAGACTGACCATCCCCCACTGCAATCTGCAACCCCTCCTCCACTATATCTCTAACTCTCTTGGTATCTACCTCATTCCCCATAAGACGAGCCAAAGTGCCATGTTTAATGCTTCGAAAAGACTCTTAGTTGGCCTTTAGACCTTTAATATTGTGCACTGAGATAAGGATTCTCTTCCATAAAGTATTATCACAACCTGAGAACCTCCACCACCACTTGAACAAGAGTATCAAGTTCTTTTGCAAAACATTTCCCACTCCTAAACCACCCAAACTCTTAGGGAGCTCAATATGCTCCCATTTCACAGAAGGTGTAGACATATGATCATTGGCTGTCGATCCCCAAAAGAATCTTCTCTGAAGTTTCACAATTTTCTGGGCAACCACTTTAGGCATACGGAACATGCTCATGAAGTAAACTGGAAGGCTATTGAGGACACTCTTTAAAAGAGTCAATCTCCCTGCTCTTGATAGTAACCTTGCCTTCCAAGAAGCTAGTTTGCTCTCAATCTTCGCGATCACTGGCTTCCATGCTGAGCTACGATTCATATTGTTCCCCAGAGGTAACCCCAAGTAAGATACAGGACATGATTGATGAGTACACCCCACACTCCTCGCTATTGAGACGGCCCAATCCTGATCTTGTGCCCTCCATGATATAATGCTGGATTTACTGTAGTTGAGGCTTAAACCCGACATAACTGCGAACACATCTAGGATTCTGAAGTAGTTGGTTACCACTTCATTGCTCTTAGGAACGAAGATCAGAGTATCATCTGCAAACTGTAGATGCTTCAATATGACTTTATCCTTTTCCACCTCAACCCCTTCTATGATGTGTAGCTCTTCCGCCTTCTTGAATAAGCTCACGAGCACTTCACTTACAAGAATAAACAGGTTAGGTGACAGTGGATCACCCTGTCTCAGGCCCCTCTCCATCTTAACCGGCTTTAGGGGGGACCCATTCAGAAGTACGGACAAAGATGCTGAGCTGACACAAGTCATAATCCACTTGATCCACTTTCTCCCAAAGCCCATCTTCTGCATAACTTGTTCAAGGAACGACCATCTAACAGAGTCGTATGCCTTTTGCAAATCCAGTTTCAAGAGAGCACCCGAGACTTTCTTCCTTTTCAGCCACCCAATTGCTTCATTTGCGATTAACACACCATCGAGAATCTGTCTGTCCATAACAAACGCGCTCTGTGACTCGTCAATAAGGGGAGCAATAACCACCTTCAACCTTAAAGAGAGCAGGTTGGATATTATTTTGTACAAGGCTCCAACCATGCTAATTGGACGAAAGTCGTCAATGGACCCTGGGGATGCTATCTTAGGAATCAAGGTCACCCAAGTGATGTTGATGGCTCTGGCATTATCACCTCTTTCTAGAAATCTGATGACAAAGCTATATACATCCTCCTCGATCTGTTCCCACAATTCTCTGATAAACTTGAAGTTGAACCCATCATACCCAGGTGCTTTATCTACACCACACGCCCACACTGCCGCTTTCACCTCTTCTCTTGACGGTAGATGAAACAGCCCAAACCGGCGTAAACAATATTATGATACTGTCTACAAAGCACAGCGGAAGACTTATAAAAGTCTGGGCTGAATCCGACCTGTGGCTCGATAGCCACAAGAACTAATATCAGAGTATTTAAAACTTTTACATTAATTAAGTGAATACTATTTACAAAACGTTATAAAATATTACACTTTAATTTACAAATATCTAATTTACAAAATGTGTTTCAGAAAGAAGTCATCGCCTCGCACGTATCACATAACACATGTAGACATCTCTCCACATCTGATCCAACCTGAAAATGGATCTATCCCCCGTAAGGGATAGGCCCCATCAAAGACTGTCAACAATTGAATTGTTGAGTAATCTAACAAACTATTACATTTATATACAAGTCCTTTAACAAATATTTCCAATTTAATCTTTTGCTCATTTAGTAACTCCTTATAAAACATTAATTTATCAAAATCCAAACTCTTTTAAAAGACCGTTTGGTATCAACATAAATACGGCTAAGAACCTTTAGTTCGTAGCGAATCAAAACACGGCTATAACTTAACAAGTTAATAGCGAAAGTCAAAATACGGCTATTACTTTACAGGTAAATAGCGAACTCAAAATACGACAAATGAAACATATGAATTCATTTGTGAAACAAACAAAACTTTATATACCAAACGTATTTATTCAAAACTCATATAAAAACAATAATATAACAACACTTTAAAACGTGGGAATATATGGACCGTCAGGAAGTAGGCTTGATCTAAATCCTGAGAATACGGGTGATCGTCATCACCGAAATACGGTTCTTGCAAGAACGAAACGGGACCGGGGGCTCGAGACCGATCCGAATAACCATTACCTATTATCAAGCTATAGGATTTCATAATAATCCGGATATAAATATCCGTTGCCAATTCCCAAAAACGAACATGTTTCAATGTCGAACATTTCAATATAAACTTAATCAATAAATCACTTGATTTTCTTTAAAATCAATAATCATACTTCATTTCATAAAACCATATTTCAAGACTCATATTTTAGAAAGTAATATCATACAAGACATGCTTTTGTAATCTCTTAAAATGAATACAATCTTAACATACTTTTCAATCAAATATAATTCTTATAACGTGATTCATTTTCATTAAAATCATTTTACAAACTAACAATATTATTACATAAACAAGCAATCAAACCAATATATTTTCTATAAAGTTACTCAAACTAGCTTTAAAAGATATTAGATGTTTGTAAGTTACCTTTATGAGCAAATTCTTCAATCAAAAATCAAATCAGAAGACCAAAGAACTTCATTGATGCATTTGAACAAACACTATGTGTGCATCAACTTCTAACTTCAAGGGATAAGGATTCAAGCTCTATTTTTGCAACACCATCAATAATACTCAACAAGGAAAGAGTAATAACCCTAAATTAATCTCAAGTACCCAATAAGTAACCTTAAACATTTAATTAGAAGAATACCCAATTTTGTTTCATAACTACTAATCCCGTATTAGTATCATAACAGGACACCTGTTAGTATTTTGGTCATAACTTCCTCATACAAACTCGTATAGAGACGATTCAAGTGTCTACACGATCGCAACTCAGAGCTCTACAATTCTTATGAAGACATCAAAACCCAGAAACAATCATATAAGCCACGAAAATGTTAAAACAAAGGTTATTATTGATTTTCATGGCAGCCGGGTACTATCTCACTAATTTGAACATAACTCTCTCATACGAACTCATTTTCGGGCGATTCAAGTACCTACGCGATCGCGACTCGATGCTCTACAAATCTCATGAAGAGACCAGAACTCAAAATCAATCAGAAATGCCCCAAAAATGACCAGAACAGAACGCACAGTTTCTGAATCGGAATTCTAATACCCAAAATACTAAATTTATACTAGAAACCAAATACCCAAAGTAACCAATACTAATCAATATTAAAAACAACCCAATTACTAATTGAATCCATATACTCATCTTAAGTTCAAGTTGATACTTAAATTTGAATCAAAACCCAATTTGAAATCATAAATACTAAATCACTTGATTTATCCAAATATGACTTTACTACTAACTAATTGAAGAAATAACCCTAAATTCAAACCCTTTTTTTTCATAGAGTTTAAAAATAAAGAAGTGGAAAGGAGACATCTCTGACCTAATTTAATTCACCTTAAAGAGAAGAAAATAAAACTTACAACTGATAATTTCTGAAATTGGATTGTAGAAGCAAGAACACTTTAATGGTGTTTATGGGAGAAAATGGCGTGAGAGGGAGGCAGGAGATGGATTCAGTTTATTTTGCCCAATACTTAATTTTTGTTTCCTCCTCTACATACTCACTCTTCATTTTACATAATAAGGATGAAAAAGATAATGGGTTTTATGATGATGGTTTTTTAAGAGGAAGGAAAAAATGCAGTGTCAAGCTTTTGATGTGGCACCAAAGCATAAAAGCACAATCACATACTCATCTCACAAACGTGAGGTGTTAACTATCATTATTTCGTCTACCCAATTTTCATTATATAACTTACTTTTGTCCCAAATTTAATACAACTGATATCCTTAAATAATAAAATACTATTTTGAGTCTCAATAAAATAACATACTTAAAATTTTAAACCCAAATTAACTTAATTAATTATTATTAAGTAAGCCACTAAAATAGGGGCTGTCTCATTCTCCCCAACTTAAATAATTTCGTCCCCGAAATTACTCTACACTTCAGAAAACATATTAAACTTATATTCTCCCCAACTTAAGGATAAACCTTAAATAGTTCAACATTCAATACTTAACTGAAAACCTCAACTCCGACATTCGGCAACCATTCAAGTCTAAAAACAATGTTTAAGATTCAATCACGACCCAAAATAATTTTCAAATGCGCAAAAACTCATGATGCAAAACACATTTGCACACATACAAGTGCACATATAAAATCGCAAACTGATAATCAGAATTTCAAACAATTTTCGCAAACAATTAAAACAAAGATGTTTTGACAATTTAAGAAAAATTTGATAGAGTTTCACTAAAAAGAGATAAATAGTTTTATTTTCAAAATCAAATTTGTTTTCTCGTCAAACTAACTTACTGAATCTCCACATCAACTCTTACGTCATACCTGAATACTTTTTTAACAAACCGTTACTTGTTTTAATCATTTCAACCATTTGTATCCTCAATTTGATAATTCGATTCCCTAATTTACTTGGTTTTCCCAAATGACAACAAAACTTCACTTAAGAACTCTTGTAACCTCCGAATACTTCGAAAGTATCACTTTAAATTACACATTTTATTTTTCATAATCAAATAACTTGAACCTAAAATTAGAAAACTCCTTTATCACTTTTGACTTTCAACATTTAATAACTTATTACTCGATTGTTATCGTTTAACTTCCACTCATAATACGTTTGTATCCACCATTAATATATAACCCTTAACACTTTAAGTTTCAAACACATCTTTCCCAAATAAGTTTCATACTCTTAACTTTCGATTTCATACGATTCTTAACCCTTATTCTGATCATCCGGTTCACCATTTATACAATTTTACACAACTTATCCCATTTAACTTTTATCCTTTAATGTCTCATCCAATCATAGTTTGAGCAAACACTTTCGTTCCATGTCTCAGCCATCCCAACCCTAAATTTGCCCATGCCATGCACCTCATTTTGGCTTGTTTGCATTCGTTTTCGTTCATATATATGTGTTTTTGTCGGATTTACGCCCTCTTCGAGGGTAGCATGCGTTTGCTCGTGTTTTTGTAAGTTTCTCGTGTATTTTCGAGTCAAAGCATGATAGATATGTTGGTTCCCGAGCCCCGGAGGCCTCAAGGGAGGAGCGAGATCGAGCCGAGCACTTAAGGATAAAATCCAAGCCAAGACAAGGAAGAGAAGAGGCTTTTTGAAAGGGAACGACCACCCGTTCTCCCTGGAACGACCACTCGTTCCCCAGCCTTGATGCAGCATGTCCAAGAACATAGATCAGAAAGTTGAACGACCTTGGTCGTTCCCCCTGGAACGACCACTCGTTCCCTAAGCATAGTGAAGAGCTGAGATCAGAAAGTTGAACGACCTTGGTCGTTCCCTCTGGAACGACCACTCGTTCCCCTACCTTGAAGAGCATATCCAAAGACTGAGATCAGAAAGTTGAACGACCTTGGTCGTTCTCCCTGGAACGACCACTCGTTCCCTATCATTCAGCAGCTTGGGAGGTCAGAAAGTTGAACGACCTTGGTCGTTCCCTCTTCGAAGATGGGCTTTTTGCTTGTTTAATCATTTGACGGCCCTATTTACATCATTTGGAAGGATTATTCCCTGCTTTTCTGAGGACCTAGGTCATTCATTTATGAGCATTACTATACAAGGGGAGAATTTTGTATTATGAGAACACCTTTTATTTTACATTTCCTACTTTTACCTTGTATTAATTTTTAGGCAAGAATCATATATATGTTTTTAGTTCTTCTTTTCTAAACCCTATGTTTTGCTTTCCACAACCAACATTGAGAATCACAAAAATATATCAATCAAAGTTCATTTCTCTTTATAGTTGTTTCATCTATTGGGTTATTGCTAGTTGGAGCTTATCTTCTTCATCAACCTCCATTGTTGAAGGTTCAAGCTTCAATATTTTTCTGGGTTTTTGTTTTTGTTCTTCAATTGCTCTCATCTTTTGTAGGTACCTTCTAATACTTATTCTTAGTTATCTTTGGTAGTTTATTTTGGTTTTTATGCTTGTTTGTGGTTTTCACCATTGTTGCTCATTAGCTTTAATATTTGGATTCTTGTGTTTGTTGGTTGTTCAATATCTTGTCATATTATCTATTATGATGTTTTCAAGCAATAGAATGAGTAGTGAGTAGTTTTCTAGGGTTAGGGTTAACTCACTCCTTGTGATGGCTTGATGGTGATGAAACCCTAGTTGATTTTGGGTTGGTTAATGCTTAGGTGAGGGGTTATTCTACCCATTGGATAAGGATTGTCATGATTGCCTCCAATATACCAACGAGAGTTGGATTTTGGGTAGTCTAATCCTTGCTCAATGGATAGAACCGAGTGCAAGGGATCAATGAGGATTGAACCTTGCTCCAATCCCCTCTTCTAAGGGCTCTATCCTTCACCTACGAGAGTGGGGAAGGATAGGCAAGTAGCGAACAATTTGTAGCCCGAGGTCTTCATCTTTACTTACGAGAGTGAGGACGGTGAAGAGGTCGGAGGCAATCCCAAGCCCGATCCAGGATCGGATTGCTCTTCGTAGTGTGTTCTGCTACTCCTTAAAAACCCTTAAGAAGCTAGTGTATCATCACCTAAGATCCATCATGAGTGAGTTAACCCTACCCCCTTTTATCATTGATTGTTAGTAGCTATTTCCTTTGCATATCTTTTTATTATTGTATTCAACAAACCCCCTTTTTATCCGACTAATACGCAAGCATAAATACGCATAATCTTGTTTCCCCGTGAACACGACCTGGTAGTGCGACGATCCGTGCACTTGTGGTAATCCCATCAAGAAGTAAAATTTTTGGTGAACAAGTTTTTGGCGCCGTTGCCGGGGAATCAAGGCAATAGTGTTGTTTATTCTTGCAAATTAGTCTTTCTTGTTAGTCATTCGTTTCCTTGCTTGAGCTAATGCCCCTCCCCCAGGTCTTACGCTTGCATCTCTTGTTTATGTATGCTCACTAGGTCAAAAGGTGTCGAAACATCTTACCTCTAGACCCAGAAATTGATGCGACCGCAAGAAGGTTAAGTTCAAGGCAAAGGAAAAGGTTAAGGAGAAGGTTGAGTGATAGTGGAGCAATGTCCAACAATAGGTCGATTCGAAAAATGTCTATGCCGGATAACACCTCCATTGGGTCTAGCATAACAAGGCCCATAGCAACAGCGACCAACTATGAGATAAAGCCGTCGTTTTTCCAATTCATAGCCCAATCTCAATTTGGAGGCTTGGAGTGTGAGAATCCGAATGATCATCTTGATGAATTCATGGGCAAATGTGCAACTGTTAAGTACCCAGGCATCTCAGAAGAGCATCTAAGGCTTGTGTGGTTCCCTTATTCACTAAGAAGCGAAGCCAAGGAATGGCTAAAGGCTGAGGGTAGAGACAAGTACACCACATGGGATGATCTGTCGAAAGCTTTTCAAGCTAGGTTCTTCTCCCCCGCCAAGACCGCAAGATTAAGGAATGACATCACCCAATTCACACAAGAGCCCGGTGAGTCACTCTATGAGGCATGGGAGTGATACAAAAGCCTACTCCGAAAGTGTCCACATCATGGAATCCCCGAGTGGTTGGTAGTTCAAAACTTCTACAATGGGTTGAAAGATGAGATCAAGATGTCTATTGATGCTGCAGCGGGTGGAGCTTTTATGAGCAAGACTCCGGAAGTGGCCAAACAACTCATTGAGGAGATGGCTTCTAATTACTTGTGGAAAGACAAGAGGGCTCCAATGAAACTTTATACCGGAGGTGAAAGGAGTGGAGTTGAAAAAAGTGAGAGTGATGCTTTGAGGGTCATGCAAACTACAATTCAAAATCTAGCAAAGAGAATGGATCAACTCTCTAATGCAAGCTCATCGGTGAAGGTTTGTGATGTATGTGGGATTCAAGGTCATGCACCGGCGGAGTGTTCTCAACTAATGGGTAGCGCATCTATGGAAAATGTGAATGCTCTCTACAACAACCAACCAAAACCCCACCTAAACCCTTACTCCAACACCTACAATGAAGGCTACAGGAATCACCCTTACCTTTCATATAGGAGCACCAATGTTCTTAATCCCCCACCCCAAAACTCCAACCCATCAAGTTCCCAAAGACCTCCCTTCAATCCTCAACATTACAATCACCAACCACCACCTCAAAAATCGCAACATGAAGCCAATCTAGAAGCCTTGCTAGTAAACCAAAACAAGATTTTGGCCAAGAACACTGCATCCATGCAACAACTTCAAGCCCATAACAAGATCTTGGAAAATCAAGTGGCTCAACTTGCACAACAAATGAGTGCTATGCAAAAACAAGGGGGTAGCCTTCCAAGCACCACCGAGAAGAATCCTAGTGGTCATATCAATGCTATCACCTTGAGGAGTGAAACTTCCTATGCCCCACCTAAGGGCCATCTTGAGACCAAGGATGCTATAGTAGAGGGTGATGTTGATGAGGCTAGAGGTGAAGTAAGAGAGGGTTTGATTGAGGAGCATCATGAGAGTGAGAACCATTTTGGGAGTGAAAAAGAAGGTGAGAGGGAAGAGATTGAGATGGAGAAAGCAAAAGATGATTCAAAAGAGATTGAGTGTGAAGAGAAACAGAGTGAAGAAAATGAGAAGAAAAAGGAGAAGGCTATTCAAAGAACATACAATCCCCAAGTTTCCTTTCCACAAAGGCTTGTGCAAGCTAAGTTGGAGGAGAAGTATGCTAAGTTCTTAGAGGTCTTGAAAAAATTGGAAATACACATACCCTTCATGGATGCCATAAAAGAGATTCCCTCTTACGATAAGTTCTTGAAGAATGTATTGTCAAACAAGAGAAAGCTCCCCGAAGTAGGAATGGAAGTTCTTAGAGGTCAATGTAGCGCCATTCTTGAGCACAAGCTACCAAAGAAAGAATCTGATCCCGGAAGCTTCACGATTCCAGTCTAGCTTGGAGATGTTGAGGTTGAGAGGGCCCTAGCGGATCTTGGGGCAAGTGTTAGTGTCATGCCTTTATCACTTTGCAAGAGGATCAAAGCCGACTTGAGACCCACCATGATGTCACTCCAATTAGCGGATCGATCGGTCCGATTCCCTTGCGGTATTGTGGAAGATCTACCGGTGCAAGTGGGAAAATTTTATGTTCCTTGTGACTTCGTGATCTTAGACATTGAGGAAGACACCAACATCCCTATCATCTTGGGGAGAGATTTCCTAAGGACCGTAAGGGCGATGTTTGATGTGTATGATGGGAAATTGACCCTCAATGTTTTAGGGGAGTCTATTGAGTTCTATCTTCCCACAATGATGAAGCAACCCGCCAAGGAAACATCCTACATGGCACATGTGGCTAGGGTTGAAGCTATTTGGCCTAGCTACAATGATGAATTGAGGTTGGCTATTGAAGGGGTCGATGATGATTTTCAAGAGGAAAGGAAGAAGGAGCTTGAGGGTTACTTGGAAGAAGTTCCTTGCTATACACCAAGTGAGACACCCGTGGTAGAAATACTTGCTTGTGAGGAGGACAAAAGGGAGAGTTCCACGCCTCCCAAGGTAGATCTAAAACCCCTTCCCCCTTCCTTAAAGTATGTTTTTCTTGATGAGGAGGAGCAGTACCCCGTGATTGTCAATAGAAAGCTCGATGGCACTCAATTGTAGCAACTTCTTTGCTTGTTGAAAAGATATAAGAGTGTCATTGGCTATTCTATCGATGATCTCACGGGGATTAGCCCCTCATTTTGCATGCATAAGATTCACATGGAGGACAATCATGCCTCTTCCATCGAACCACAAAGAAGGTTGAACCCCAATATGAAAGAAGTGGTTCGCAAGGAAGTTTTGAAACTACTTGAGGCGGGCATAATCTATCCAATTTCCGATAGCAAATGGGTTAGCCCGGTTCAAGTAGTCCCAAAAAAGGGAGGCATGACTGTCGTTCCTAATGATAAGGGCGAGGAGGTAGCGATGCGAACGGTCACCGGGTGGAGGATGTGTATTGATTACCGAAAGTTAAAAAAAGCCACCCGGAAAGACCACTTCCCGCTACCATTCATTGATCAAATGCTAGAAAGGTTGGCAAAGCATTCGCACTTTTGCTATCTTGATGGTTACTCGGAATTCTTCGAAATCCCTATCCATCCCGAGGACCAGTAAAAGACCACTTTTACATGCCCCTATGGCACCTTTGCCTATAGGAGGATGCCTTTCGGTCTGTGTAATGCTCCTGCCAACCTTTCAGAGATGTATGATGGCTATCTTTTCCCAGTTTATAGAGAACATTATGGAAGTCTTCATGGATGACTTCTCTGTCTATGATTCATATTTTGAGAGTTGTCTTGGCAACCTCGAAAAAGTGCTCCATAGATGCAAGGAAGTTAATTTGATCTTAAACTGGGAAAAATGCCACTTCATGGTGAATGAAGATGTAGTTCTAGGGCATGTTATTTCTGAGCGGGGCATCGAGGTAGACAGGGCCAAGGTGGAAGTGATAGAGCGATTGCCACCCCCCAATGATGTCAAAGGGGTGAGGAGTTTTCTTGGGCATGCGGGTTTCTACCGTAGGTTCATACACAAATTCTCCGAAATCGCTAGACCACTTACCAACTTGCTTGCCAAGGATGCCCCCTTTATTTTTGATGATACTTGTCTCAGTGCTTTTAACAGGATAAAGGAAGATCTCATATCAGCCCCCATCATACAACCGCCAGACTGGAGTATACCGTTCGAGATAATGTTTAATGCAAGCAACTGGGCGGTGGGGGCTGTCCTTGGCCAAAAGAAAGACGGCAAGATGCATGCTGTGTATTATGCAAGCAAGACTTTGGACTCGGCCCAATTAAACTATGCGACTACTGAAAAAGAACTCCTTGTAGTAGTATACTCTATTGAGAAGTTTCGGTCATACCTCTTGGGGTCCAAAGTCAAAGTTCACACAGACCATGCGGCATTGAAGCATTTGTTGAACAAGAAGGACGCTAAACCGCGTTTGATCAGGTGGATCTTGCTACTCCAAGAGTTTGATTTGGAGATTAAGGATACATGTGGAGCTGAGAATGTAGTAGCAGATCACCTTTCGAGACTCATGATCGGCGAGGACACGGAGAACGGGCTTCCCATTAATGATTCTCTTCCTGGAGAACATCTATACTCAATTCAGAATTGCTCTCTCCCATGGTATGCCGACATTGCAAATTATTTGGCAAGTGGAATAACCCTCATGGTTACTCTTCTCACCAAAAGAAGAAGTTCCTTTATGAGGTGAAGAGACATTTTTGGGATGACCCGTACTTATACCGACTTTGCTTGGATGGAATCATTCGAAGATGTGTACCGGAAGAGGAGGTTGTACCTATCATTACTCATTGCCACTCTCTACCATGTGGAGGTCATGCCGGCACCTCAAAAACCGCTGCAAAGATCCTTCAGTGTGGCTTCTACTGGCCCTCTTTGTTTAAGGACACTCATTCTTTTGTGAAGTCGTGTGATAGATGCCAAAGGGTTGGCAACATCTCAAGGAGGCATGAAATGCCTTTGAACCCTATTTTGGAAGTGGAGATATTTGACGTTTGGGGCGTGGACATTATGGGACCGTTCCCCTCATCTCATGGGAACCGGTACATCTTACTCGTCGTTGACTATGTGTCGAAATGGGTTGAGGCTGAAGCTTTGAGAACAAACGATGCGAGAAGTGTAGCAAAATTCTTCAAGAAAATCATTTTTGCAAGGTTCGGCATCCCAAGGATCCTTATAAGTGATGGAGGATCTCATTATAGAAAAGAAGTTCGAGAGCATGTTGAGGAATTATGGGGTGAAGCACAAAGTTAGTCTAGCATACCATCCTCAGACTAATGGTCAAGCAGAGGTGAGCAACCGGGAGATCAAACAAATTTTGGAGAAGACGGTTGCTCGATCTCGGAAGGACTGGGCTAACAAACTTGACGATGCCTTATGGGCCTATCGGACAGCCTTCAAAACTCCAATTGGGACAACACCATATAGACTCGTTTTTGGGAAGCCATGCCATCTTCCGGTGGAGATAGAGCATAAAGCCTTTTGGGCCATCAAGTCCCTGAATCTGGACCTCAAAGAAGCGGGAAAGAAGAGGTTGTTGGACCTAAATGAGTTGGACGAGTTGAGGATGGATGCTTATGAGAACGCCCTAATCAGTAATGAAAGGAAGAAGAAGTGGCACGATGCCAACATTTTGAGAAGAGAGTTCAAAGAGGGGGAATTGGTACTGCTCTATAACTCTCGTCTTCGGTTGTTCCCTGGAAAGTTGAAATCTCGATGGACTGGGCCCTTCAAAGTTTCTAAGGTTTTCCCCTATGGCGCGGTTGAACTCATAAACTCAAAAGGGGAGACCTTCAAGGTCAATGGTCAGAGATTGAAGAATTATAGGGTCGGGGATCCTATCGCCGTTAGCTCTTTACTTCTTTTGGGCCCCGAGCCCCCCTCCGCATGATCTAAGGTATCAAGTCAAGCTAACGACTATAAATTAGCATTTTATTGCTTTCGTTTTCCTTTTCCTTTAAGTTTTGTTTTCTTTTTGTTATGTATATAGTTCTTGTGTGGTTGGCTCTTGAAAGATTCATGTGCTTGAATTTGTGTATATTTTTTTTTTGGTTTAGTGGTTGTATGGGAAGGTTTGACCCGATCCCTTAGAAGTCTTGCCTTGGTTTTGGGTTGAAACATCAAATCATTGAGGAAAATTGAGCAAAAATTGAGAAAAGAAAAGAGAACGATCGATCGTTCTATGTGGAACGACCGATCGTTCTCGTGTGCAAAAACCTCAAGTAATATATGCTGAAAACAGAGAGTTGAACGACCGATCGTTCTTTGTGGAACGACCGATCGTTCCCATGGTCAGAATGATAATGCTTCGCTGCTGGAAACAGAAACTCGAACGACCGATCGTTCGGGTGGGAACGACCGATCGTTCCCTTTTCGCAGGCCCTTAAAAGTCGAAATTTCTCCCACTTTTTCATTTCATCCCTCCCCAATTCTGAACCAAGACCCTCACTTTCTCTCTCTTAAAAACCCTCCATTCTCATACCTTCAAACCTACACTCCATCACCTTAATCTTACTCAATCTCCATCAAAACTTCACCAAATTCCTTCAAATCACCTCCATTTCACTCTATACCACATTTTCTTCCAGATCTACACATCTTTCTTCACTTATTCAAGTTCAAGAAGCTTCCACAAGGTTTTCAACAATGTCTTCATCTTCAAGCTCTGATTCTTCCTCTTCTCCTCCTCCAAGGAACACCAAGAAACCAAGGTAAGCTTCTAACCCTCCTAATGCTCTTAGAAACATTGTCACTAAAACTCAATTACAAAGAATGCATAAATGAACTTCAACTTAGAAAAACTCCCCCTACCCGTTTTATTGATGAACAATGTTTGAGACATTTGGGGATATGGCAAGAGACTCATGATCTCTTTGCCTCTCTTGGGATGAGTTCTCTTTTCACTTTCCATGGGTCATATAGAGAGCTCACCCTAGAATTTCTGAGTTAATTATACTTTGTGTCTAGTGATGATGATACGTTTGAAGTGATGCATTTTAGAGTTAGGAATAGGGATTATTCTTTGAGAGAGGACCAATTGGCAAATATTATGGGGATTGAAAATCAAGGCAACCTAGACCTCAACCAACACTTTCATGCTATATCTCTTTTTAGGTTGCTCACAAGTATCCATGTTAGGAATGTTAGGGATATGAAGATGAAGGCCATACATCATCCCTAAATCCGAATTTGGCTCCGTTTTATGGCAGACACATTTTGCCATAAAGCGGAGGCAAATAAGGTTACTACGAAGGATATGTACATCCTAGCAGGTGCCCTTAGCTCTAGGGAGCTCGCCTATCCCATCAACCTTACCAAATCCCTGATTGAGTCTTTCAAGGATATTATCAATAGCTCAGGGGTCCTCCAAGCCATTAACATTGGAGGTATCATCACTCGTATAGCAGTTAGCGTGGCTGGGTTTGTAGAGCCACCGCTAACCGAGCTTGATAGACTTAATTGCCTGATCAATATTCCCCACATGGTAAAGAAAAAATGGATGTTAGATCACACGACTCATGTTGTTTGGCAAACCGAAGGCCTTCGCAATTTTCCCCTCCCCGCCACACACCTTCCACCCCTCATCGACTATGCTCCCAACTATCGTGTCCCTTACGACCGCGTCCCCGAACTTGCCCAACCACATCATCAGCCCCCACCACAATCTCAACCATATTTTCAACCATACATTGTCCAAGACCAACCCCCACCCCAACCCCAACCTTTCAACATCGAAGAAGCCTTCCGCCAAATGTCCCTAAACATGAATCAATGGTTTGATGCCATTGAACAAAGGCAATTGCAGGATTTCGAGGATACTTCTAGAGCCCTCAGACCAATTTATGCTGATTATTATGCACGTGGGAGCATCCCCCCGGGAAGCCTCCACCCTACATGGTTCACTGCACCAACTCCACCCCCTGTGTATAATTACACCGCATCTGGTTTGTACTATGACAATTTCCCAGAGGGTAGTACCTCAAACTACCCCATACATGACTATTTTGGCCAAGGGAACTTTGGAGAGCATGGTGGAGAGGGGGACTCTTCCGATGTTAGAGGCTATAGTAGGTGTTGGGACTATGATGATCCTGACATCTATTTGAGTGATTCTTGAGCTGTTTTTCCTTGTGCTCTTTCTCCGAGCCACAAAGCATTCGGGACGATGCTTGGTCTTGCATGGGGGGAGGGTACACCCTTCGTGTGTATATATTTTTGCTAGTCTTTTATCTTGGTTGTTGGTTTCTCTTGCTAGTCTAGTAGTTAGTTTACCTTTGTTAGCATTCGCATGTTTAGTTTGTAGCTAGTGTGCTTCTTCAAGTGTCTCACCCCCCACCCCGTTCATGCTTATATCTTGATTTTGATGATGATGAGGATGGTGGTGATTTGTATTTGCCGCTTGCGATGAGTAGCTTTACTGTTTACTTTGTTTTGATGTCCCGACCACATACATTCATCTCTTGAGGTTCTATGGGTACCACTCTATGACTTGCGGCTTCATTCCCTTGACTTAGAGCAAGTGGACTCCTAGGTGACAACTTGTGGGACCACCCTTTGCTTGGGATAGTGTCGCTGCCTTGGTGGCCAAACAGACACCCCGACCTAGTGAGGAAAGTGAACCTTGGATGTTCTTACTTGATTGTGCTACATTGATTTGATAGGAATAAGGAAGGGTAGCGCACTAGGCATGATCCTTGGGACTTGGGGATAATGTATGAACTCTTTGGATTGTGATGGACACCTATCCCATTTCACCTTCGTAGCCCCCTCTTATTTTCTCCCTCCTTTCATTCCCTCATACTTTTCCGCTCCTTTTTCCACCCTCCTACCACTTCATCCATACCCCTTTATTGCTTGTGTAAGTTGGCTGGTTGATGGTTTACATTGGTTTGATAAGCTTAGCACACTTGGCATATGTTCTCCTATTGTTATCATTGTCATTACTTTTAAGTCACCAACTGTGTATTCCGACACGGTGACGTATTTGTAATTCTCCTTATATTTTGCTTCTCCATTGAGCACATGTTTGTCGGCTAAAGGCCTTTGAGTCATGGCTACGCATCTTTCAAGTAGCACTCATTCCATAGTAGAATCTTAATCTCAAAAAAAAAATACACATAAAGAAAAGAAAAAGAAAGTAAAAAAAGAAGAAGAGAAACACAAAGGAGATGTTTTGATTATGTACATATAGTTCCGACAAGAATAATAAGTTATTGTTTATGTAAATGCCAAGTGTGTGAGGCATGGGTTAGATGGACATTATTTGGGTCGACCAACTTACACTGCAATACTATTGTGAACCCCACATCCTCCTTACATTCATCCCTCAAGGAAGACACCGTTTATCCTCCATAGTGCATACCTACACCTACACCTCACCCCCAGTTTTAACCTCCACTCACCTAACCCTTATAGGATTGTCCATCCTTCCAAGAAGAAGTCTTTTGTCCTTTGAGTCCTGGGGGTACCGAGGTGCGAAACCTAGAATTGTTCCTGCGTTAGAGGCTCTTTCCCTTCATCGAGCCATAGGTCGAAGTGTAGAGCGTTAACCGAAACACAGAGTGTAATCTCCACATCCCATAAAGTGAGGTCTGTTTGGAACCTTTGGATTGGCTTGGGAGTTTCGACTCAAGTTTGGTTTTGTTGGGCTTAGTGTGTGGTTCCCTTAGTAGTTTTGCCGAAAGACGTTCCGAGTCTTCACTTCAAGTCAATGGATCCATAAACCCTAGAGTGTACCCATCGTTTCACCTTACTTTTGGCCTTTGGTCGGGCATCTCATTACTTATCTTTTCTTTGTTTAGCTAATTCTTGCAAGTGGCATTGCATGATCATCACACCGCTTACCATGATTGTTGTCTTTTGGTCCTCCTTTTTCATCTACATTGCTTAATCTGGTCTCTTGTTTGCTTGTACTCCTTGCTTGAGGACAAGCAAGGGCTTGCTTGAGGACAAGCAAGGGCTTGCTTGGGGGGGAGTTGATTAACCCTAAATTTGTCCTTGCCATGCACCTCATTTTGGCTTGCTTGCATTCGTTTTCGTTCATATATATGTGTTTTTGTCGGATTTACACCCTCTTTGAGGGTAGCATGCGTTTGCTCGTGTTTTGTAGGTTTCTCGTGTATTTTCGAGCCAAAGCATGATAGATATGTTGGTTCCCGAGCCCCGGAGGCCTCAAGGGAGGAGCGAGATCGAGCCGAGCACTTAAGGATAAAATCCAAGCCAAGACAAGGAAGAGAAGAGGCTTTCTGAAAGGGAACGACCACCCGTTCTCCCTGGAACGACCACTCGTTCCCCAGCCTTGATGCAGCATGTCCAAGAACATAGATCAGAAAGTTGAACGACCTTGGTCGTTCCCCCTGGAACGACCACTCGTTCCCTAAGCATAGTGAAGAGCTGAGATCAGAAAGTTGAACGACCTTGGTCGTTCCCTCTGGAACGACCACTCGTTCCCCTACCTTGAAGAGCATATCCAAAGACTGAGATCAGAAAGTTGAACGACCTTGGTCGTTCTCCCTGGAACGACCACTCGTTCCCTATCATTCAGCAGCTTGGGAGGTCAGAGTTGAACGACCTTGGTCGTTCCCCCTAGAACGACCGGTCGTTCCCTCTTCGAAGATGGGCTTTTGGCTTGTTTAATCATTTGACGGCCCTATTTACATCATTTGGAAGGATTATTCCCTGCTTTTCTGAGGACCTAGGTCATTCATTTATGAGCATTATTATATAAGGGGAGAATTTTGTATTATGAGAACACCTTTTATTTTACATTTCCTACTTTTACCTTATATTAATTTTTAGGCAAGAATCATATATATGTTTTTAGTTCTTCTTTTCTAAACCCTAAGTTTTGCTTTCCACAACCAACATTGAAAATCACAAAAATATATCAATCAAAGTTCATTTCTCTTTATAGTTGTTTCATCTATTGGGTTATTGCTAGTTGGAGCTTATCTTCTTCATCAACCTCTATTGTTGAAGGTTCAAGCTTCAATATTTTTCTGGGTTTTTGTTTTTGTTCTTCAATTGCTCTCATCTTTTGTAGGTACCTTCTAATACTTATTCTTAGTTATCTTTGGTAGTTTATTTTGGTTTTTATGCTTGTTTGTGGTTTTCACCATTGTTGCTCATTAGCTTTAATATTTGGATTCTTGTGTTTGTTGGTTGTTCAATATCTTGTCATATTATCTATTATGATGTTTTCAAGCAATAGAATGAGTAGTGAGTAGTTTTCTAGGGTTGGGGTTAACTCAATCCTTGTGATGGCTTGATGGTGATGAAACCCTAGTTGATTTTGGGTTGGTTAATGCTTAGGTGAGGGGTTATTCTACCCATTGGATAAGGATTGTCATGATTGCCTCCAATATACCAACGAGAGTTGGATTTTGGGTAGTCTAATCCTTGCTCAATGGATAGAACCGAGTGCAAGGGATCAATGAGGATTGAACCTTGCTCCAATCCCCTCTTCTAAGGGCTCTATCCTTCACCTACGAGAGTGGGGAAGGATAGGCAAGTAGCGAACAATTTGTAGCCCGAGGTCTTCATCTTTACTCACGAGAGTGAGGACGGTGAAGAGGTCAGAGGCAATCCCAAGCCCGATCCAGGATCGGATTGCTCTTCTTAGTGTGTTCTGCTACTCCTTAAAAACCCTTAAGAAGCTAGTGTATCATCACCTAAGATCCATCATGAGTGAGTTAACCCTACCCCCTTTTATCATTGATTGTTAGTAGCTATTTCCTTTGCATATCTTTTTATTATTGTATTCAACAAACCCCCTTTTTATCCGACTAATACGCAAGCATAAATACGCATAATCTTGTTTCCCCGTGAACACGACCCGGTAGTGCGACGATCCGTGCACTTGCATCAAGAAGTACAATTTTTGGTGAACAGTAGAATCGTACGATCCTACTTAACTCCAGGATTTAAGTGGTAGGATCATAACACGATTCTACGATCTTACGATCCGATCCTATTAGGGTAGTTTCAATCGTATAAAAATTTCATATAATCCAGATTTTACTTTTGTATATATATGAATATATCTAAACAATTATATCAATTTGTCTAAAATTCACGTTTTTCTCGATTCGAATTTTAATAATGATTATTAAAGGTATTTTTTACAAAACTTAATAGTTGAAGTCAAATAAGTGTTAATTTAAAGCTTAAAACATAAAAAAGAACAAATACAATTGAAAATTAGTTATCTAAAGCATATAAATGCATGTTTGTAGGATCACACGATCCTACGATCCGATTCTACCGATTTCGATCCTACCCCCTCAACGATCCTACGTAGAATCCCGATCCTAACAACCTTGGTAGTAAAATATAATCGACCCTCGCAAGAGGCAATTATACCTTGTTAAGAAATTAAACATGTAATGAAATAGTTAGAATATCAAGATGAAACTCAATGTGACAAATGATTGAGAAGATTGTGAATGAATGAAAGAATGAAAGTTAAGAAAAGTTTTGTACAATGTCCAATCTCAAAAAACACACTTTTCGCCATTTCAGGACTCTTTGTCAGCCCTTGGCACGAAGATCCTTATAGTCATGGTCTATAACTAATTTGGGTGGCAAGCTAGCCCCAAGTTAGCCAAATTCGTTTCAGAACTCTTTGTCAGCCTTTGGCACAAAGATCCTTGTAGTCATTCTGCAGTACTAACTTGGGTGGCATGTTAGCCCCAAATTAGCTTATTAATTTCAGGACTCTTTGTCAGCCCTTGGCACGAAGATCCTAATAGTCATTTTTCGCACCTAATTTTGGGTGGAAAGTTAGCCCTAAATTAGCCTATTCATTCCGGGACTCTTTGTCGGCCTTGGGCACGAAGATCCTTATTAGTCATTATTCGGGAATTTGGGTGGCAAGCTAGCCCCAAATTACCTATCCGTTTCAGGACTCTTTGTCAGCCCTTGGCACGAAGATCCTAATAGTCAATATCCGTATCTAATTTGGGTGGCAAGTTAGCCCCAAATTAGCCTATTCATAGCAGGACTCTTTGTCGGCCCTTGGCATGAAGATCCTTATTAGTCATTGTTCGGGAATTTGGGTGGCAAGCTAGCCCCAAATTTCTAATTTTTTCAAGACTCTTTGTCAGCCTTGGCACAAAGATCTTTAGTCGATTGTTTCAAGACTCTTTATCAAACAAAGGCCCTTTATCTTTCATCTTCATAGCTCAATTTCCCAATCAAGCCAGGACTCTTTGTCAATCAAAGATCCTTGATAACCCTTTGACTTGACATTCATCAATCCTAACCGGATCAGCCATCTCACATCCTAACCAAATCAATCAACTTGGCTCAAATGACAGTCATGTTATTCAAAATTCTTCACTCAAAGGTTACTTCTGGTAAACAATCAACAATCCTAGCCGAATTACTCAAGCCTGGTTCAAATGTGCCTTATCTTATTCAAATATTACTTGTCTCCCTATCTTGGTTATCAATGTCTTATCTTTGGGATGCACTTAACTCAATAAGTATTTCCATCAAGGCTTATTATCATCGCCATGCTCATGGTATACTCTCATTAATCCAAACACCTTGAGGCTCCATTAATCAAGATTGTCCCTTATTGGAATATTTTAAACCTCATATAAGGTAGAAGGCCTTATACTATGTCAAAATTAAATACTTTAGGGCTTGTTAGCCCAAGGCGATCCTCTAAGAGCAAGCCGAGACACTTTAGAGCTCTCATAATCCATGGTCATACCATATTGAAAAATATTATCTTCCATCCATCGAAGGTCTTGATACTTCTTGTGAAGACTTGGATAACCTTGGGGCTCATCAACCCAATATAAGCAAATGGAATACTCCAACGCTCCTAATTAGTATATCTCAACTCATTTGAATGATGATCCAGACCTTGGGGCTCACCAAACGCAAGCCCAAGTCAACCCCACGATAGCTCTTTTCTGAAGAATTCAAACTCTTCTACATTCACTAATATCAATCATCATCATCATTTGGGGCTAATATTCTACCCTACAAAACGAAGAGCATGAAGTATTGTCTAATGTTGAAGATCATTCGGACATTCCATGCCTTTGTAGGTTTATCGTCAAGTAAAAAATGATCAATCTCTCCGGGCTGATTTGAAGATCATCACATGGTGCTCATTACAGCCGACTGATAGCAATGATTTTCCCCTCCGCTCTGAATATGTTGTCAAGAGAAGGGTGGAAAGGAAAAGTGTGTGCTTACAAACCAAAGTTAGCAAAATTCCTCACAAATATTATGTCTTTTGATAAGTCTTAAAAGTTCAAGCTTCTTATCCCTCCTTTTGGTCCAAGTGTGTATCTCTCCTTATAGTTTTCTCTACACTCATATGTGTTATGACAAAAAATACGAGAGGGGCATACGTTTTCCTACTATTCAACAACCATCAACCAAATATAGTCAAAAATAATATCTAAAGCTCAATTCAAACCCCAAATACACACTTCAAAAAGCTCATTTTTAAAAATTCCTCAAAATTATGCTACCATCCTACCAGTGCAACTAGCATCACCACCTCATTAAAAACCATCAAATAAAGGGTGAGAAGTTACAGTCACGAGGATAACTACTAGCATTTTTAATGGAAAGATGGTGAAAGACAAAGTTGAAATGAAGCACACAAGCAACATTATCACTTCTTAACCATTATGGCATATGCCATGATTACTAGTACTTTCCCCTTACTTTACATTTGAATTCTCAACGACACAGTGACCCCCTCTACATCGTTCTAGGATTTGAAGGGCGCACGGTCTAACGCATTAATGTCCCAGTTAAAATATCAAACTCGGATCAACGCCTTCAAACCAAAGTAGAATAATACAATGAAGCCCACAATCCCAGTTGCAAGAATGTGCTGAAATAGAGTGGCGCTAGCATCAACTCTTGCTACCAGGTTCACAAAACAATATCCCAATGGAGGAGCATTTGAGAATTTATTAAAGAGGATAAAACCGTTATGCTCGGACTCGAGGTGAAAGCCCTTGAGAAGTTTGATGAGGGTATGCTCGGACTCTAATATAGTAGAGTATTTGAAAGTCTTCAAGAAAGTGAGGAATCGTAGAGTATCATCACTATCATCCTGATGTATACATGGACTCAATTGAAGAGACCCATAGCAGGCAAACGTTTTACACTTCTTTAATTTTTATCCACGTTATTTACGAGCTGTTAGGTTCGAACAATCATAACTTCTAATCCCGATGTCTGTTTGAGGCGTATAATATGTCATTGAAAAGCCCTTGAAGTCTACTTTCAAACTCCACCAGCTTTGCATCATTCCAACTAATATATCAATAGTTATGGCAGAAACAGTGAATGTGTATCAAAGAGACCGCACAGTTTTCCTTATCTACAATATTTGGCTACAAAAATATTCAAACAATCCAACCACCCTCTTCCCAAAACCCAATATCAACAAAAATCAGCAAACATTATAAACATTAGGTGAATCCTCTCAAAGTTATCTCATCTTACTCGATCGATCGACATCAATATTTCAGGGGTATTAGGCTTATGTCAAAATAATTATAATAGGAGGCATACATCTTCTAAGTGGAAATCAAGGGAAGGTGGGGTGCCTGGGAATTAGAAATTAAGGGTAGTGGATATACCAATTTCAAAATACTCCAAGCCCCCTATGTCTAATTGTATCTGAAAAACACGGTTGAAAAAAGGAAGGACATGCCACCCTCAAACTGACTGTATCAAGCATTGCAAAGGCTGGCATTCAAAACAGTCCACCTGGCACCTAATGACTCGAATCTCGAGCTTCCTTCGTGCCATGAAAATTTTTGCAAATCCCCTAGAAAATCAGGTGATCAGAATAACAATAAAATGGATCTCTTCAAGGGAGGAGACATGATCTATGGGTGAAACAGTCAAAATCGCTTTGAGGCATACACAAATATTAGATATGGGAGTTGCTCCAATTCTTTCATGGCAACATCGTCATCAAGAAATGAAATTTACATTTCCAACCAAAATTAGTATACTCGGACTGAAAGTGGGAGTTGTGCTTCAAAAAAATTGAATAAAGAGAAATCCACGAGCTATTTCGATGACGGGAATTGCTCACCTTCGGGTCTCGATGTTTGGAAATGGCGTATCACGAGAATGACTTAAATTAGCAGAGTGAAGAACAACAGTGGGGTTTAGTCTACATATGCTCGGACTACGGGATGAAGTCAAGCAAAATAGGTCCCATTTGAAAAAAAATCATGTATGCTCGGACTCCTTTAAGAGTAACCCCCAAAAATGAAGGATGAAGCTACAAAAGGTTTGAATCAAGCTTTCAAGAATGGTTATACTAAACAAGAGAAGGGAAGGGATGACAGTAGAAGGCTAAGGGGCGCGATGAAGAAGCAAGGGAAAAGTAAATCCTTAAACTATAAAAAATGGCCAAAGCTTTGACTCTATTCACAATTGGCAAATGAATAGTGTATCTGCCACTTAGGCACCACCTCACACGACCCATTTCATCCATCTTCGCCAACACATTGCCACGTCAGACATATTACTGGCCACATCAGCACATCTAATTGCCTTACTCATGCTAGATCAGCACCACTTGCTATACCAAAATCAGACACAAAATCCAAATGTTGATATTTCATTTATTATTGCAACTGTTTTCCTTCTGCCATAGTACACAACGACCTGCTCAATAAAATTCATGGAGAATTGTGACATTGTTCACTTTCAATCTAATGAACAATAGTTTTTACTTTTGCTCATATTTCGCCGCGTGTCACTTGAAAGGGCTGAGATTGTTTCACACATCTCCTATTTTCTGCTCATCCCACGCCTTTTCTTTCTTCATTTCTTCTTTCCTGTGTCTTTACTTTTCTCTATCCATCATCTTTCTCTGCCATTTCTTTCTTCACATTTGATTCCCTCACATTCCCCATGTCCATTTCTATCTTTAAGCTGATCAAATAAGCTGATTCGTCGATGAAGAACTGAGAATTCGATGGTGATAACTGAGAATTAGTCGATGAAGAACTGAGAAATTTGATATTGGTCCTGATATTTAAGGGTTTGGTTTTCTTTTGAACTTGTTTGTTCTGATATTAGGTTGCAGTAATTGTCCATTTTGTCATCTTTTCTTGATTTTTCGATTTTAGGATTTTTGCAATTTCTTTGATGATATTGGTGTACTTCCATATTTGATTTTGGTGCCATTTTTACTTTAAAGGCTTGTTTTTTTAAGGGTTTTCTTTTGAACTTGTTTATTCTGCGATTAGGTTGCAGTAACTCTCCACTTTGTCATATTTTCTTGCTTTTTCATCGATGAAGAATTGAGAAATAGATGGAGATAATAGAGAATTCGTCACTGAGAATTTGATTTTGGTCTTGAATATTTAACGGCCCGTTTGATTAGTGGTACTAAACGGTGGTAATGGGAATGATTTATAGTGTAAAATTTCATCAAAACTTTCATGTCATTCCCATGGTAATGAAACTTTGATCACAAAAAAGTTTTTTGTTCACAAATTTCCATTACCTCCTAATACCACTTCTCTCATTGGTAATGCATTGGAATGAATTTTATGAACAAAATGAGATGATTGAAGGTTGTCAAGCATGACCATCAAGATAGCCAAAACATTTTTTAACCAAAATTACACTAGTTTTTCATTCCCATTGCCACGATTTATTACCAGCTACCAAACGGGCCGTAAGAGTTTTTTTTCTTCTGAACTTGTTTGTTCTGCTATGAATTGGGTTTTTTTTTCATTTTTCTCCTTTTTTCATCTGTTTGATTCACAATTGCTGCTGCTTCTACTTGTTTCACAACTTCTGCCATTATTTCTGAAAAAATTACAGAGAAATTAAATCACTTTTTATTTCAGAAATTCATCAAAATTAAATATTAATGAAAGGATAATCAGTTAAACAAAAAGACAATATAACTCACAAAAAAACTGAAAAGGGTTGTTTTTTTCTTGTTTGAATACAAGAAAACAGGGGAATTCATAATAAAGATGTAAAGCTTTTTTCTTCTTTTTTTGAGGGAAAATGGATATAAATGGGGAGGAAAAATGAAGAAATCAAGGCTTTAGACTTAAAACTCAACTACCCCAACAATTATTTTGTTTTGTGATTAAATACCCTTTTTAATTGTTCACGAAAGAGAAGAGAAAATGACATAAACCCAGAAAAAAAATTAAAACTTGAAGGTTATGGAATGAATGCACAATTTAGAATAACAGTATATTTAGGATTGCAGTAAAGAAAGAGAGTGAGAAAAAGACAAGACCGAAGTGGACAAATTATCTGATTTTATGAAAAGGAAAAAACCCATTTTTTACAGGGGAATTTAATGGAATTTTACCTGTAGAAAACGATATTTCTTCGATTTGAGATAAAATCCGATTTTACGAGAAAAAAAACCCAATTCAAACAAGTAAAAAAAAGGAGGAAAAATGAAAAATAAATGATCTCATCTCATGTGTTGGTGTGGAGTCGGCCCGCTGCTGTTCATCTGCAGATCCGCTAGCCTACAGGTTATTGTTGCCTGCTACAGGTGCGTTGATTAGGTTTATCCCTTTTGCCACTTGCTCTACAACTACTAATGACCCCTAACTACTCTCTTCTCATGTAAATTATTGGTTTAACCTTGCAATGTTGTTGACGTGCCCATGTGTCACTCACATGTGAGTTTGTCCCACATCGGAAAACGAGAAGAGTATGAATCACCTTATAAACTCAAGGAGTAACTCTTACTATTACTAGCTAATTGGTTTTAGTAGTGAACCTTCTTTGGGTTTATGAGTGGACTACTTCTCTCCTCCTTGTTTGGGTTGCCCGCCCATTTTCTATGTTCTATCAAATGTTTAGTTTAAGTTTTTGCAATGGTACTGTTAATGTGGGCTTATAATTATTGACTCTTGCTCTAATGTGTTGTAGGTAAGAGTTGCAATTGTCAATTAAAGAGGGATGAGTTAGGGTTTTATATTGTAGAAATAATAATGGGTGATAGATGTTATATTTTAGTGATGTTTTTTTTATGGACAGCCTTATACAAGCTTTCGTTTAGTGTTATTGTTGTTTAATTGGTGATAGTAATAGTTGCTAATAATGGTTATATTGTTAGTTGGTAGGAGTGATAGTCAATCATCTTTATTATTGATATGGTGATTTACATTGTTTCATTTGTGTTAGTGACCTGACATTGTTAATGGTGATGAACATTGCTAAAAGTATCAAGTAATTTTGTTTTGTCCTTGTATGTTGTCGTCTTGGACTTAAACTAATATGGCGAAGTGTATTGCAAATCATTTCTATTAAGGTGTTATCTCATTATTAACATATATATTCCTATTACACTGTATACTTAAGTAGTATTAGTTCATATTATTATTATTATTATTATTATATTATTATTATTATTATATTATTATTATTATTATTATTATATTATTATTATTATTCTTATTGTGGTATAATGAGTTTTCAAGAGTTTGTATGAGTCCTTGCCTTTTGTATAGAGTCCTTAATTGTATTAGAGATACCAAAATTGCCTCATGGTAGGAATATTAGAGTTCACTATAGAGTAGTGATGAGGGTGGGGACATTTTTAAAGAGTCTTATTTTTTTAAATTAGAGTGTAGCCTACAGTTGATTGTTGGTTGTTTGATTGGTGATAAAATCTTTTTCATACCATTTTGTAAAGGAGTTCTTAGTATACATTATCTAATTGGTCAAAAATTTTCAAACATCTTTCGTAGAACCACGGGATCGT